>PVIH01022169.1:0-16732 GCA_004025045.1 Sigmodon hispidus | reverse complement strand
TATATATACAGTGTACAGAAGAGGGTAACAGATCTCATTATAGATGGTTGTGAGCTACCATGTTGTTGCTGAGAATTGAACTCAGAACTTCTGGAAGAACAGTCAGTGCTCTTAACCTCTGAGCCATGTTCCCAGCCCCTGGCAGTGCTAAAGTTCTAAAGCCAGGTAATCCACAATTCCTCAAAACATGGCCCTGGAGATTAAATGACAAACCCATAGATGTCTACATCTCATGATGGACCTGGGAATGTATTACCTTTGTACTACACTTAAGATAGTAAGATTTTTTTTTTTACTCTATCATCTAGATGTAATTACAAAGGTTCTTATAAGAAAAAAAGAGGAGTGTAGAGAGAGAGAGAATGTGTTGAAGATGAAATGTTGCCAACTTTGCAGACTGAGGTAATTAGGAACCAAACAATGCAGGAAATCAGTGGAGATATGGGAATAGAGACAAATAAATTCTCTCCTGAAGCCCCCAAAAGGAAAGAATCTCTGTTCATACATTGATTTTAGCCCTATAAGATCTTGGAATAATTTTGGACCTCCATAGCTTCATGTTTGAAGTGACTAAGTATGAAAATTAACATGATAGCTGTCTGAGAAATGTTTATGGGAAGTAACAAGGAACACTACTGAATGGGTAATGACTACAGCCACATCACGCTTCAAAGAAGTGCTGGGGCACAACAATCATGCAGTGTGACAATTTTTGAAAATGACTGTAAGACTTGCTTTTGAAGGTCATGGACTATGTACCCTACCTTGGTATGTGAACCCCATACAATCTGGACCTTGTTAACTTCTACAATATTGAAATTCTGGTCTATGATGTTTAAGGAAGGGTCACAGAAAACCACTCAGTATCTAGTGAGAAGCATAACTGTTCTGTTCTCTTTTACTCTGTACATATAATTTGGTGTATAATCATATCTTTTAAAGAAAATATCAGTATGAACAAATGTATTTTATTACAGAGAAACAATTTGGGCTGCACTGAATTTAAAAGATGAAAATTCAAATAAATTGTGGGAAATTTTCATCTTTTTAGACATTGTACCAATATTTGGAACCATTTTCTTACCAGCTTTGGATATGCTCCTTTTTTTCATCCCATGTTTTGCCATTTTTATGTGACAAGATTTTGAGCATAATGGCCTTCATTTGTTATGCCAAAATGAAGAATGCTTTCCACTCTCTAATACTAAATTTAGCATGCAGGGTTGGCTCCAGCAATGATGAGTTGTTAAATTATTATTTCTGTGTGTTCTCATCATCTAGATGAGATCATCTAAAATGTTCCAAAAAACAATAGTAATGAAAACAACAGGCAAATGTGAATGCATACATAAACATACATATCACACACATACACACACATGCGCGTGTGCGTGCACAGAGAGAGAAAGTGAGGGGGGTGAGAGAGACAGAGAAGAGACAGAGAACAAACTAAGCAAACAGGACTAAATATATATTTTTAGTAAATCGAAATCAAGGAAATGTAAATGATGCTAAAGTTTGAAATTATATTAAAATTAAAAAATTTCACTAAAGTATCTTGTCTAAATGATAACCTTTTTGTTATTCACTGACTTGTGGATGTCACATTTCAGAAGCTTCTGAAACTAAACTGAGCCTACTACATATGACAGTTTCTATTCAGAGCCACAGAAACCCATCACCTCCCTGAAGCTCCAAGCAACGTTGATCATGTAATCAGAAATAAATTTGGAATTGCTGATCAATATGGCCAAATGGTGCCACAAAACATGATTGTTTCCCACTGGAAAAAAATGAGAATGCTAGGTAAAGATGAGCATTCTTGGTTAGATGTTTTATTAGAGGATGACTCTTTAATCTTAATAAACATTTAACTGGTGTGTCAAAAGGCAGTAGAGCTGCAGTTTGCAACCTGTGAGTCACAACTCCTTTGGAGAGTCAAACAACCCTTTGACTTTCTCAGGGGTCACCTAAGATCATCGGAAAACACAGATATTTAAATTACAGTTCATAACATTAGCAAAATTACAGTTATGAAGTAATAATTTTATGGTTGGGATCACCGCCCATGAGGAACTGTATGAAAGGGTTGCAACATTAGGAATGTTGAGAACCACTACAGTAGAAGCTATCACAGACATCTAAAATGGCTTATATTTTGTTCAATTTGTTTTACCGTTTTCTGTATATGTTTACATATGTCTATATGTTTGTCTTTATTGTCTACTGAACAATTTTTAGAATAAGTGTAGATTTTGTCATCTGTATGTTTCCAAAAGCAATGACATTCTCTCACTTTGATGTAATGTATCTATAATTTACAAAAGGTTTTATGATCTGAGCTCTCATAAAAGTGTGAGTATCTTTGAAATAAAATCTTGTTTTGAACATATCACTATAATCAGGACAATGTTGTGTGCTTTTGATCCTAGAAATCTCTGAGAATTAAAAACCTCCCCCTCCCTATAACAGATGGACAGATTTTGTTCTGTTGCTTTTATCTATGCAAGGAGTGCAAGGGGAAAAGTAGGGAAAACTTTTGAACTCATAATGGTGTGACTCATGAATTCAATTCGTGCCCATGTCACCACATGCTGATATAATAAAGTTTTCTGTCTTCCTAGATTTTTAAAAGTATGACTTCAAGTGGCTCTAAACTGGACTTCACTAATTGCTGTATCTACATGAAACTTGAAGATGATCCCTTTCTTTTTAAGTGCTTCAATGTGCACTTCAGGCATGTAAGATTTATATTTTCTGGACCTAGATAAAGCACTCCTTTTACTCCCATGATGGGCTAAACTTGTGAGATATTGATCTATACTATCATCCTTCAGGAAAAGTTTCATTTTTCTTTGTCCACAAATCTCCCATTTAGGGCTCAACTCCCTGATACAGTAATTTAGTTATTTCCCTACTTATTTGAAAATATGAACTTTAATTTTTAATTCAATTTATCTTTAGTTTTACTTCAGTTACTTGTTCATGAGAATTATTAGACATTACTATTTAGTACTTAAGAACTTAACAAATTCTATCTTCCCAGAAGCAAAACATGCACAATTTAAAAATAATTTTTAAATAACATTTAATGAATTGAAATCTTTCACTTTTCTTCATATAAGAAAAAATACAAATTGGTGGTTAAGTGAAGACATTTGCTAGATAGCAAAAGTACAATCAGCAGCATTTGTGTGTGTGTGTGTCTGTCTGTCTGTCTGAGAAAGAGAGAGAGGGAGAGAGAGAAAGAGAGTGATTACGTTTCACTATGTAGCCCAGGCTGGCCTTGACCTTGCTTCAATTCTCCTCCATCTACAACCAAGTTGCTTTGGGTAATTTTGAGTGGGTGCTACCATGGCCCACTTAGAATATTTTAATGCTGAATACAGTTGATGAAAGCAGATGTCTTTCCTTTGTTTTCATTCTTGAGAGGGAAGTTCTGCATTCTACAGTTATGTTTGATCTTGGTCATAGAATTTTCATACAAGTTCTTTGTTGGTTTTTGGAGGATTCTGTATATTCTGTTTTCTTAGATGACCCATAAGAAGATGTATGACTCAACAATTACTCCAAATAATTAAATTCAAATAGAATTGGAAAAATTTGGAGTATGTAAGGCTATTATATTTTTTATTTTTGATCTCAAAGTCTGAAATAAATCCAAAGCTGTGGACACCTTTGTTTCTGTCCTCTGAACTTCGCTGCGGCACTCCTCAGTTTCTTTGAATGAGATACTTCCTAAGCAGAAGTTATACATTATTTTAATTATATTTCCATGCAAAAAGGCTTGATGTATCATGTTAAAAACAAGAAAATTTCCACCTAAGACCAAAAGCCTTTCCAGTTCTTATAAGTCATTCTTCTTACCACAAGTCTTACCTGCAACCTAATGAAGGCAATGGAAATAAAGAAAACAAAAGAAGAATTTCTCAGGTCTTCTGTTCTAAGGTGCCACTGTAGACAGGGATTTTATAGACATAATATCAATCTACAAATGTATGGGCATCATGCTGGTAGAATAATGATGAGGACAAAGACTTGGGTTCTGTTATGTGCCCTATTCCTATCTAGCCACATAACCTTGTAGAAGCCTTCCTAGTGATCTCTCTAATTTCAGTGCTTTCATATGCGAAATATGAATATCACCAAGGCATGAATGCCAAGGACGCTTTCACATTTGGAACACTATCATTAGTAATTAGAATAAGCAAACACACAGGAAGATTGGTGAATGCTTCTTGAGACACAGGTTCAATATCCAAATATTTGAGAAACTGAGGCCGTAGAATCCTAAGTTTGAGGCCAGCCTGAGCTACTTAGTCAGAGCTTGTCTCAGAAAAGAAAAAAAATAAAAGTAAGTCAGATGTCTACAAAATGATGAATCTGCTAGATAACAAATACTGTGCTCAACTATTTACTAGACACCAAAGCCACATTTACCACAAGGTTATTCAACTAGGTTGTGACATTACATATTGATTTGCTCTTCCCTAAGAAAGGTGTCCTTATTTATCTCCTCAATTAGATCACAGTTGCCTAGCCAGTAAGAAATTACAGGGCAGAGCTTATTTTTTTATTTATTTATTTATTTATTTATTTATTTATTTATTTATTTCTCATACAGAAAATTCTTCCTTCAGCTTTGGCAAGAAAGAAGTATGTAACACCTCCCCCCCACCCAAGTTATGGTGCTCCCAGGAAGAGGCTAGGAAAAAGGGTAAGGAGAGCTGGATGCCGAATAGTTTCTCCCTTATGAAGAATAAAGAAAAGGCAACATATCTGTATTAATGGAGATGCTTAATCTGAGGGATTATCTAGATATCCAAAACGTTTAAATATCACAAAATAAAATCATTAGGCACTAATGTGGTACATTTAACAGTTCCAGCTATCCTTCTTGCTCTACTGATGCTTTCGAAAGCCAAAGTCAATGGTTTTATCTTTCTGGGACAGAGTAGATTATATGTAACTCAAATTCATCAGTTAAAAAAAAACTTTGGAATTTTTTTAAAAAGTGTGTGTGTGTGTGTGTGTGTGTGTGTGTGCTGTAGTGGGGGTCTGTACGTGACTGCAGTACTTACAAAAGCCAAAAAATAGTGTCAGATATTCAGAAAATAGAAAGTGACTTAGAAGCAAAAAAAAAAAAAAAAGGCACAAAATGAGGCAAAGGTAGAAATGGAAAATCTGAAGAAAAGAGCTGGAACTACTTATATAAGCATAACCAACAGGATCCAACAGATGGAAGACAGAATATCTGGAGTGGAAGACTCAATAGCGGAAATATATACATGACTCAAAGAAAACATTAAAACCAAAAAAAGCATAACATAAAACATTCAGGAAATTTGGGACACCATGAAAAGACCTAATCTAATTTGTTAGATGTTAGGATGGAAAGACCATCTTGTTTCTTAGGGCTATTTGCTTGGAAAATCTTTTCCCAACCCTTTACTCTGAGCCTGTGTCTGTCTTTAAGGCTGAGGTGTTTTTCTTGTATGCAGCAGAAGGATGGCTTCTGTTTTTGTATCTATCGTGTTAATGTGTGTGTTTTTATAGGTGAATTGATTCCATTGATATTATGGGATATTAGTGACCACTGACTGATATTTTCTGGGTTTTTTTGTTTGTTTTTGTTTTTTGTCTTTTTTGGTAGTAGCTTGCATGTATTTGCTTTCTCTGAGTTTTTTTTTTTTTTTTTTTTCCCCCTGTGGCGTTATTGATTGTTTGTGGTTTCATGTGTGGATCTGGGATCCCCAGGTTGGCGTTTTCCCTCTAATTCTTTCTGTAGTGCTGGATTGGTAGATAGGTATTGTTTCAGTCTGACTTTGTCATGAAATATCTTGTTTACTCCATCTGTGGTTATTGATAATTTTGCTGGGTATAGTAGTCTAAGTTGGCGGCCTTGCTCTTTCAGTGTCTGTATAACTTCTGACCAAGACCTTCTTGCTTTCATTGTTTCCTATAGTCAGGTGTTATTCTGATGGGTCTGCCTTTATAGGTAAGATGGTCCTTTTCTTTTGCAGCTCTTAAAATTTTTTCTTTGTTCTGTATGTTTTGTGACTTGATTATTATATGGCTAACAGTCTTTTTTGGGAGGGTCAAATCTATTTGGTGTTCTGTACGCTTCTTATATCTTTATATGCATTTCCTTTTTTAGGTTACGAAAGTTTTCTTCTATGATTTTATTGAACACATTATCTGTGCCTTTGAACTGGAATTATTTTCCTTCTTCTATTCCTATTATTTTCAGGTTAGGTCTTTTCATGTTGTCCCAAATTTCCTGAACATTTTGTTTTATGGCTCATTTGGTTTTTGTGTGTTCTTGACTGATGAATCTATTACTACTATTGAGTCTTCCATCCCAGAGATTCTCTCTTCTATCTCTTGGATTCTGTTACTCATGCTTGTATCTGCAGTTCCAGCTCTTTTCTTCAGATTTTCTATTTCTACCTTTGCCTCATTTTGTACCTTTTTTATTGCTTCTAAGCCACTTTTTAATTCCTGAAATGTTTCTTTCATTTTCTGGTTTTCCTTTCTTGGTTTTCTTTCAAGGTTTTGTTCATCTCTTCCAGTTTTTTGCTTGTATTTTCTTCTCTTTCTTAAAGGGAATTTTTCATATCCTCTTTGAAGGCTTCAATAATTTTCATAAAGGTGTTTTTGCTAATGTTTTCTTCTGTCTCTTCTTCATTGTTCTATTCAGGTCTTCTAGTTGTAGAACCACCAGTTTCTTCTGGTGCTGTCTTGTTGTTTTTTATTGTTATATGCATTCTTGCACTGGCATCTGCATATGGCTTTCTTGGTTCACATTTTGTCAGCTCCTAGTCAGTTGTAGCTAGAGGGCTTTTGTGTATTCTGTCTGTTTTGAGCAAGGGGTCTGTTTGATCTCTGACTTGGTTCTGGGCAGAGGTTGGAGTTTCAAAGTCTTCAGTCCTTGTCTGATGATGCAGTTCATCTTGGAGACTGGGCCTAGCCAGGCAAGCTAGGGGTTCCTAAAGGAGGTCCCTCACAGCTAAAGCCTAGGTCCTGTCTGCTGGCAGTGCCTGAGACCAGACCCTTGGGTGTGACCCCAATCCTGGTAAACAATACTCCTTATGTGTGGCCCAGGATCTGAACTCTGCTCACATCTCAAATTTAGAACATTTTAGAATATGGGTAATTCTAATTCTTAACTACTCCTAGCCATCAGAGTGTTCACCACTGAGACCTTGTGCTCCCATAAGATATGATACCTCTGTATTCTCCTGCCTCAGTTACCAACCCACAGATTCATGTACATAATAAAATGTCCATTGCTTTTGCTATATATGAGTAATACATTTCATAGAAAAAGATAACCAGAGTATCAACCAATAGATATGACTTGCTCATTATACCTTTGTAAGAATTCATATATTTTTAAATAAATTTTAATCAAATCTTTGAGAGTTTTCCCCAATCATATGTTAGGGCATAGTATTGTGGTTATCTGTCTTGTACTATATTCCCCCAAAAGAAACCACATCATAAGATTCAATGATTATGTTGAGATGTCAGCCAGCTGATATTAGTAGCAACAAAGTACAAGACAAAGACAAATTTCCTGTCAGAATGGTAACTGCCCTACCTCTTGGTAGTATGGCATTGTATTCATAAGTCCAGCACAACCCAGACACAACAGATTCAGATAGCTTCCCTTTTTGTTGCATGACTTTAAGCAAACTACGTAAATCCTTTGTGCATCTGCTTTCTCATCTGTAACATGAAAACATCAATATTACCTTCTCTGAGGGAATTTACAGGGACTAAATGTGAGACACACAAAGTATACATACTAAAGTCTTAATAAATGTTAGACTTCACCATTAAAAAAATGGTGGAGAGGGTAATCATAAGGTTAGCCATAGGTCACTCAGGCAAATATTGACTAAAGCAGTTTGGTACTACAGCTTTGTTAAAGGCTCAGTGCTAATATCTAAGTAAAATCTCAAGTCACTCATCTCCCCAGTCTCCTTGGGCTCCCACTTCTCACCTAGGTATGGGTGTAAAAGAAGCACTTAAATTCTGAAAGCAGAAAGATGAATGAATCTTAATCTTGACACTTGAGCCTGGACAAATTAGCTATCTTTCTAGCTAGTTTCTCCATGGTCACATTTAGAAATAATATCTACATTTATAGAGTATTGTGAGAATGAAAAGAGACAAAGGATGTGTTATAGTAGCACTTTATAATAGTTCCTTTCAAGATGGGTTGAGGGAGTGAGGGTTAAGGAAGATGCTTTTATAATGCTTATTTATGAACAATAAGATATTCTTAAAATGTTGGGGATCACAGCTAGGACCTTCTGCATGATAGGTAATCACTATACCAATAAGTTACATTCCTAGCCATGCATAAGCAATTGACCATAGATAGACTCTTTTTGTTTCTTTAATTTTTGGTCTTAGAAATGGACTCCACAGTCTTGTATATGTTGTACACATGCTATACCACTGAGCTACATGCTAGGTCCACTGGTGGGATTTATTATGTTCCAAGAAAACAGTGTTGTTGGCCTTTCGTATGTTAGGACTCAGGAATATATGTGACTATATGTTTGTTTTCTCAGGGAGAACAGAATTCTGACATTCAGGCTTTCAGGCTTGACTTTAAAAAAAAACCTTTAGTGCATTTCTTATAGACATAAGGTTGAGTGAGGAGAAAAATGGCACAAAAGAATATACACTGTGATTACATTCATAGGGCTATTGAGAAAAGGCAAAACACCATGGCAACTCAGGCAGAATTATGATTTCTTTTGTTGGGGTGCTGCCTGGGAAAGGAAATGAGGATGGCTTTGGGGGTACTAGAAATGTTCTAAACCTTGATCTGAGTGTGTATGTATTTGAAAACTGGAACACACTATACTCATGCACTCTCCTGCATGTGTTCTGAATCTCATTAACAATGTCCCAGGAAGGTGCTTCAATTACTCCCTTCCTTTAATTTGGAGAAAGGGAAGATGAGAGCAAAACAGAAGCTTTTACATGTGTCTAGTCATAGACCAAAACTTTCATTTTGGTAATTACTTTTAATTTAGTAGAAAAGGCTTGATGTGGCAACAGCACTGTGATTCAGCTCCCTGCTTTCCCACAGCACTCTGTAAAATAAAGGCACAGTAGGGGGAATATATGTAATTCTTTTCTTCATATAAAAAGGGTTTATAAATTGGAATACCAAGCCCAGTGCTGGCCATTTCCTGGGGAATTAATAGCCACCTGAGGTTAATGGTCCTTGGTTTGATTGTAAACCATCACATCTTCTTGCTTCTCATTAATTCCCAGAAAATGCCCTGTGCCTTGATGGTTATTGCTTAAGTACATTAAAATAAAGTTAAGGGGCTGACTTAATGTTTAGCTGTGATAATCTAAAACACAAGGAAGTGTTCCCAGCAGACACATTCACTGCTGCATGTTTTTATTTAACTCCTTTTCTTCCGTGTCTTTGAGCAGCATGATGGGATGGAGCACATGGACATTTTTGCAGAAGTTGAAGCTGTGTGTGTTAGTGTGTGTTTAATGCTGAAAACTCAGCACAGAAAACCTATGCAGAAACCTAACTAAAGATCTTTACAATGGACTCATTCTATCAGTGAACTTACTCTATTTGAGTCCAAGAGAAATGACTTAGACACAAGAGAAAAGTAAGTTTAGGAAAATATGGGTTCAGTAAATTAGCTTCTCTTTATGAATTTGGCAAAAAGGCATTTACAAAAGGAAGAGCTGTGGTTAAAATAGGCCCAAGAGAAGCCTGTAAAATGGGGAGGAGGCTTTTAAAGCAGCATTTTTCCATTTGCCTCTTTGGAGGGTAGAAAGAACCTTTCCTAAAGGTCTTCTGTTTATTACTCCCTAATGGAGGCAAATCATCTTCAGCCAGTTTCAAGCAATTCTTGAAACAGAAAAGCACATACACTCCTAATTTTATAATTCGTCTTCACTTAATTCAATAAAATGAACATTTGTTACAAGCAACTTATATGTAAAGCTGAAAAGAGAAGAGGCAGTAGACTATGAAGTCCTTGTCATCTGAGGCTCATTAACAAGTGACAAAAAAAGATAAATCTTGGCTGAAGCACAGGCTGTTTATCCCTCCAACAAAGGCAAATTGCGCATATATTCAGAAAACAGAAGGAGGACTCAGAGTTCACTGACAGAGGAAAACTCTAGATTCCATCTCTACCACCAGCAAAGCAAGAAACGAGAAAAAGAAAAGATAAAAAAAAAAAGAAAAAGTCATTGTAAATGTAAAGAAGTTATTCATTTATCACGATAGTACTCAAAGCATTTGAACTAACTCATTCTTCTTTCTACCAATCAGGGCCAGCTAGACCCCCTTTAAAGGATATAACTAGACTTCCAGGATCCATAAGTAAAGGACACTTCCTTGGAAACCATTCTGAGAATGATATGAATATCTCAAACTAATTCTTTAAATGTATGGGGTTAGAACAGTGATTCTCAACATTCCTAATGCTGAGACCCTTTAATACAGTTTGTCATGTTGTTGTGGTCCTCAGCCACAAATTATTTTTGTTGCTATTACATAACTGTTATTTGCTACTGAATTATAATGTAAATATTTTTGGAGATAGAGGGTTGCCACCACGGGGGTTGCAACCCACAAGTTGAGAACTGCTGGGTTAGGGTATGAGGCCAAAATGTCAGATTCATCAGCACTCTCTGAGAATTAAAAGCGGAACATTTCAAAGCCAAGATGCCCATCTCATATGCACTGACTTCCCTGGTAAGTTTTTACTGGGCTGCACTTAGAATTCACTGAATATGAGTCTTTCAAATAAAAAAATATATATCTTTTTGCCTCACATAAATTGAAAAATTTGTAAAATCATAAAGAAACCATCCCTGCTATCAACAAAACCCTTTGTCTTGAGAAAAACTAAATTCTTAACATTCACATTACCCATAAATATTTTATAACTGATTTTATCAATAGGAAATTTTATTTAGATTCTTGCAATTTAGAACCACTTCAGATTCTCTTTTCATTTCCTATAGTTCAGATAATTCTTGGCATCATAGCAATGTGCTCAGTTCATTTAAGAATAGATGTTAGGGTCTCATTGAGGAAAATTAATTGTGGCAATGAGGAAATATGCAACTAGAATTTATATTAATGTGAAATTTAAATGTCTAAATAAAAATTGAAAAATAAGCTTGAATTACACATTGAGTATTCTTTATCTGAAAAGATTGAGGCAAGATACAATGTAGATTTTAGAATTTTTAAATTTTGGAATATTTGCATATACATAATGGTATAAAAGGAAGTTTTATATGGTATTTTTAAACCATTTTTGTGTAGTCAGAAGTTTGTGTCCCACCCGAAACTTGCAAATACTCAGCAGTTGCGTCTCAAATAATTGACTCAGAGGCTTAATATTACTTATAAATGCTTGGTCAGTAGCTCAAGCATATTGCTATCTATTCTTTATGCTTAAATTAACCCATAATTATTATCTATGCTTAGCCATGTGACTTGGTATCTTTTATCCAACTACATTTTGCTTCTTTTGCATCTGGCTAGTGACTGCTTCTCTGTCTTTCCTCCTCCTAGAATTCTCTTAGTCTGGTTGCCCTGCCTACACTTTCTGACTGGCTATTGGCAAATCAGAGTTTTATTCAAACCATATGAGTGACAAATCTTTATAGTGTACAAGAGCATTATTCCACAGCATTTTTATATAAATAGATTTGCCATGTAGAATCTTCTACTTGTAACACCCAACTGAACCTCAAACATTAATTTGGGATAATTTTAGATTTCAGATTTAGTAATTAAGGATATTCCCTCCTCTCTCTTTTTCTCTGTCTCTTTCTATTTTTCCTTCTTATTTTTAACCTATAAACTGTGGGTGGTAATTATACTTTCCTAACTCCCAGGGTTGAGGACCACATAATATAAATGACATTTTTCTAAGTGATATGACATTATATAAGTGCAGATTGTTATTATTTTGTTTTTTCTATTAATATTCTTGTTGCAAGCATGTCAACTGTGGATCTTTCCCTTCATAACCCATCCCAGGAAGCCTGTGATTTTCATTCACTTCAGACTGTCTCTAGGACAAAATAAGATGATTTTTAACTGCAGTTAAAGAAAAACATGATACAACAATACTTAGCAAAAAAAAAAAAACTTTTAAAAACACATTTTCTTAAATAACCCAAATATTTTATTTTCTTAGATAATCAACAGTTAATCACCAACTCATTCCATATTGGACTTATAACTTGCAGAGGTCTCACCAGAAAGAATGGTGCTGTTTATCTGCTATGATCTGTTCTCCATTTCCAGTTTCTTTTTTTTAGCTAGCCCAGTTATTTTCATACTCTCTTTTATCTTAAGTTCACATAACCTCTATAACATGAATCTAGGGCAAAAGAGGAGAGATTAGATCTAACACTATAGATTTATTGATGTAGACTCTGTTGGTTTTGATTTTAGAAGGTCAATACCCTATGGGCCAAATTTGTTCAAAGGACACATACACAATAATGGTATAATGCTTCCTGTCTTCAAAAATTCCAACCATTACTGTTTAAATACAGATATCGGTGAAAAATGTAACATGTGATTTAAAAAGTAAGTCTGTGTGTAGGTTAGAGTTATTTTATAATTGTTTAAAATAAATGATGACCTTTAAAACATATAAGAATAATAATGATATTGTTAATGTGTCATTAGCTTACCATTACTAAAAACTTAACTGTTTCTTCAAAAATTCAAAAACAGAAATGATATTTTATTAATAATTTACTATAGAGCAATGTACTTCCATTCCCTTATTTAATTGCATATTAATATTGTGAAAATTCTTTTGAATGCAAAATTATCACCTACTTGTGCTGAGTGATAGGCAGGAAGAAAACGAGAAAAAAATCGAAATAAAAAAATTGAGAAAATGTGACAATACCTTAGGAAGGCTTTAAAATATATTTTATGGGCTAGGGACATAGATCAGTGGTAGAATACTGGACTAGCATGTACAATGTCATTAATTCTATTCTCAGAATCACAAAAGTATGAGATAATAAAGCATAAATAAATGAATTCAAGAAAATATATTTTTGAAGCCAGGTATAGTTTTATAAACCTATAGTTCTAATACTTAGAGGACAGAGGCAGAAGAATCATGAGTTCAAGACTAACCTGAGCCATGGAGTGAGATCATATCCTTAAAAATGCATTATATAGAAATATAGATATATAAATATGTTATATAATATATAATATGTTATATAATATAATATTCTTGAAGGAAGAAGTACTTAAGGAAGCTTCTGCACATATGTGTTATGTTGTTTTTGAAATTAAAAAAACTATTGAGAAATAAAATTATTCTTCACTGTCCATGATATTCACTACAAAAATCTTCAGAGTCATTACAGTTATTGGAAATGTCATTTAATACCATTTATTATAGATACATGATATTTTAGAATTTTTTAGTGTACAGAAAATGTCACCCACAGCTACTGCCAATAACAGTCATGCACATAGTTGTATGTGTGGTCATTGAGATGAAAGAAGGCTTCTATTTTAAGTACTTAGCTAAGACCCAACCTTAATGGATAGGTATATGAAATTGTTCCAGATCCCATATACATTCCAAAGATTCCTGCCTGCTACATGATTCCATGTAATCTTACTGACTTTGTGCCAAATTTTATTGAAGTTTCTTTTGTCTGCTTCAGGTAGTTCCTAGAACTCATGGTTCCCTTGATTCATAGAAAAAGAGTAGATCACAAGCAACTTACCCCAGAAGTTGGTCACCTGAAAAGGCTTCAGGCATCAACAACTCTATGGAAAGAAAGTCCCTTTGCTTTCATTAAACTCTAAATATTTAGGAAAAAATGAGAAATTTTTAGATTCTGCAAGATGGAGTCAGTGGAAGAACAATAAGAAAGGGGGCAAAGTGAGGCAGATAAAAAAAGGTACAAGAGAAACACAGGAGGAAGAAAAGTGTATAAGACAAAAGACACAAGGGAAAAAAGTTGGAACAAAGGAAAATAGAGGTCAGTCCATAAAGAAAAAGAAGAAAGAAAATAAGGACCCAAAAGTTTACATATCACCTTTCCCTGGAGCTCAGGACACCAGCAATGTATCTGTTGGGACCAGGAAAGTTCTCATAGTACTTTCATGTTAATGGATACTTCACATACAATACAAATTAGTTCTTCATTATGGATATTCTATCCCCATGCTGAAGTCATGAAATTTGATATCATTTCAACAAACTCTTTTTATTTCCAGAAGTCAGGATCCATAGTGCTTAGTCATTTATTTTAAAAGTTAAAGGCATTTATTTTTTCCCTCACTTTTGCTCATTTTTGAGGTTAAAAAGGCAATCATAAACTTCATATGATGAATTTTCCATTCATTCTCCTCCTCTCTTTCAATATGTCAATCAAGCTGTCAGCTTGCTTTTTCTGCAGATTCGTAACACTTCATCTTAGGTCTCATTAATTGATTTACCTTTTGTTTCACATGAAGAAATCCTGTGAGTTATAATTCAGAACTTCAACTGTCTTTTGGAGTTTTGGCTTCCACCATTTAATCCTTATTTTCTGTTTTTCATAAAAACAAAATTTCTTTTGCTTTTAACCACCTTTCATTGACTCCATCTTCCAAAATGAAATTTGCTTTATTTTCATAATAGATTGCTCTACTTTTTCAAATTTCTAAAGACAGCAAAACTTTATTCATTTATTTGGATTCTACTTGAATTTTATGAAATATATAATTTGTTAAAGTGCTGGGATTAAAGGCATGTGCCACCATTCCCAGCAAGAATTGTTCTTAAACATAGACAAACTGAATACAAATCTTATTTTGCAAACAAACTGAATACAAATCTTATTTTGCAAATATTCATGAATAGATAACCTTGTGGTACCTGATGAGATCAGTTTAAGTTATCATAGCTACTTTAATACTGAAAAAAAAATACTATGCTTCTAAAACATAGAAGTTTAAGCTGACATTAAGGACACATTGTTAGAGTCAGATTGGTTGTTTTTGGAATACTGGATCCTCAATTTAAACTTTCTGTGTCATCTTATTCCAGTTAGCTCTCGGAGTCACAATTTCTTTTCTATAACTCATGGGAAAATACAGCAAACATCTCCTAAAGTTGTCTTGAAAAGTAATTGAAGTTAAACATATTAATTATTTAGCACACTTCCAGAAAGGTGGCTTGCACATTGGCAGCTGTCCAAATCTGTTTTCCCAGAATCTGAACCTGTGAAGAAGAATTTGTATATAAATTGTATACCTGGCCAAGAATCTCAGAAAACACTGAGAAGGGAGTGTGGAGACAAGTCAGGGAAGTGAAACCAGCCAATACAGGATGTTACCAATTAAGTTGTCACTGTGGGTAACTGGGGTTCAGACCCATTAAGGATCTTGGTGTGCTGTTTAGCATATATCTCAGGACTGTGTCCATACTCCCTGCCAAACAAGAAGCAAAATTGGGTGTTTGTTACTCAGTTCTTTTAGAAAATGTTAAAATATTGTGTACTAACCAGTCTCAATGATATATGCATTTAATCTCAAAACTTCAGAGGCCAAAGCAGGTTAATCTCTAAGTTTAAGGCCAGTCTGCTCTGTATAGTTAGTTCTAGGACAGCCAGGGCTATATACTTAGACCTAGACTTGAAAATGACAATAGGGGGGCTGGAGAGATGGCTCAGAGGTTAAGAGCACCGACTGTTCTTCCGGAGGTCCTGAGTTCGGTTCCCAGAAACCACATGGTGGCTCACAACCATCTAGAATGATAGCTGGTACCCTCTTCTGTCTACTGTATGCATAATGGATAAATAAATATTAAAAAATAAAATGACAATAGGAACTATTATGCATGTTCTTATTTATATGTGTGTTTGTATGCTTGTGTGTGTGTATGTCTGTGTGTGTGTGAGTACAGGAATGCATGAGGGTGAGTATTTAAAGGTAAAGGAACTGTTGTGGAATATTCCTTTAGGATGTGATACATTCATTTATGCTAAGAAATATTTGTTTAATGATGCCAGGATATGTTGCATTTGTTTAACTCTGTAAAGATTTGTTACTTTGCCTGTCTAAATCATCTGCTTGGTCTAATAAATAGCTGAAGAACCAATAGTTAGGCAGAAGAGAGGGATAGGCAGAGTTGCCATGCAGAGAGAATAAATAGAAGGAAAAATCTAGGCTTGGGAGAAAAAGGACACAGCTAGCCATGGAGGAAGAAGTAAAAACATATAGAATAGAGAAAGGTAAAAGCCTAGAGGCAAATGTCTACAAGATAATTTAAGAAAAGCTAACTAGAAAAAATTCAACTTAAGGCAGGGCATTCATAAGAAAGAATAAGTCTCTGTACATTTATTTGAAAGCTGGGTGGTCTTCTGCAAAGCCAAGGACACTGTCAATAGGACAAAACGACAGCCTACAGAATGGGAAAAGATTTTCATCAACCCTACAAGTGATAGAGGACTGATCTCTAAGGTATATAAAGAGCACAAGAATTTAGAACCCAAAACCTTGAATAACCCTATCAAAAAATGGGGTTCAGATCTAAAAAGGGAATTCTCAGCAGAGGAACTACGAATGGCTGAAAGGCACCTGAAAAAGTGCTCTTCATCTTTAGCCATCAGAGAAATGCAAATCAAAACAACTTTGAGATACCACCTAACACCTGTTAGATTGGCTAAGATAAAA
>PVIH01022168.1:0-27871 GCA_004025045.1 Sigmodon hispidus | reverse complement strand
ACTGACTGAACTGTAGTCCTACTAACCACAGCTGACCTTCTAAGGTCCTCTCTAAGGACCTGCTTTCACTCTGCTCTTTAAGGGGCCCTCTCTTCCTCCTCAGGGGCTGCCTGACTATGGCGCCTGTGCAGAGCCCCCTATCATGGAACTGTAAGGTTCCTGTTTGTCCATGTGGCCCTGCTTGTGTCTAGGCTGTCCATAGGCAGGAGCTGTCTAAGTAGGGGACCATCTCTCCTGAAAGGGCACATCTTCCCTCCTTGAGAACTCACCTCAGCCCTTGAAAGCGCAGCGAGACCAATTGCCTGCTGGGAACCTCACAAAATGCTGCCCAGTTTTCAGGAACCAGAATGTAGATAGGGGAAGAACTACAGTCTAGCTTTAGCACTGAGGCATCCTCCAAGCTCCAGGCACCATAGAAAATGTCTCTAATTTTCCACTTTCACAGATGAGAAATCCAATACCTACAAGTTATACTCAGAATTTGCCCAGTTGTGGGTGAAAGACCATCTGCAGTGATGCTGCTGAATCAGGACCTGAATTTCTGAACTTTGCTTCTATAATCTACTCTCTTCTCTCCACTTTTCATGTCTGT
The DNA here is from genome assembly GCA_004025045.1 of Sigmodon hispidus. Classification (NCBI taxonomy): domain Eukaryota; kingdom Metazoa; phylum Chordata; class Mammalia; order Rodentia; family Cricetidae; genus Sigmodon; species Sigmodon hispidus. The sequence goes on along the minus strand of PVIH01022168.1, from coordinate 27,279 downwards.
CTTCATCTTTTTTTCCTTCCTTCCTTCCTTCTTTCCTCCCTCCCTCTCTCTTTCTTTCTCTTCTTTCTTTTTGTCTGAATGTTGTTAAATACACCCATTTATAGAATCATGAGTTTCTAACCATCAAGTCTGTTGCTGGATGTTAAAACTTTCATTGCTCAACATGGCTGATTTTGAGGTTTCTGCACTGACTTTCTTTTCTGTGAAGAGGTAATCTGAAAATGTACCAGGACTTTAGTGAGTCCCCTGACCTCCGTCTGATGATGAACCAGTGTTGATGGTCCACTCTCCCTTCTATATCACCCCTAAAACAAGCTAAAGGCTGCGTAGGGGATTCATGGGAGAGTCTTAGCAAGAGGAAGCATAGAATATATTATGTAGGTTTAATGAATTAGTGATTCACTCTGAGTCTCCAATGAAATGTAGGTGTGGCACTCAGGAAAGAAATCAGAGTACTTCCCTCATTGTGTTAGTTAAGTAAAGGCAAGCCCAGATTTGAATTTTCTGGTTTACTCTTCCTGTGTCTTCTGTCTTCTTTATTGGTTGTAAGGGTTTGAATCAGTGCCTTCCTGAATGCTGTCTTGTGAATTTGTTCATGCACCTGTGTGCATCTTTCTGTTGTATTTGTTCCTAACAAAGGGTTTTGCTCTCCCTTTTATTGAATAGCACAGAAAGCACCACATGGGGAAGGAATGATGGTTACAACTGCAGAAATATATGTCACTGATCCATATAATAAACTATTACAGATATCATGGTTTACTAAGCAATATCTGAATGCTAAGATACTTTCAGCTTATTTTCTGTTTTTCAAAAATAATTTTCATAACATACATGCAAATACTTGTGCATTACTCATGGGTCAAGGGCATGTAAGGTATGTAATTTAAGATTACATACATGCATTAGCATAGGTTGCAAAAATAGATTACATAGGAAATTCAAAGAAATTAAAAAGATTAGTTGTTACAATTTTCTGTTTAAAGCATGTTAAATAGGTTTAGTACACAGTTGGATAATAGTCTTATATGACCTAAAGATATATTAACTCCAGCTGTGTGATCCAGTAAATGTTCTAGTCTCTTGGAATGCAGAGACATTTTTATCATTATGTATGCTACAAGATATCACTGAGTCAGCAATGAAAGGAGCAGAGTTGATAAGAAGAGAATGAGAATCAAAATGATTTAATGAAATGATATTTTATTTATTGAAGGCTTCATAATACTTAGCATTCAATTACAGAAAGTGAATCCCCATAGCTTCCGGTTCCGCTCCCGGGACAAGTGCTGTCTGCAGAGTCTCATCGCACTCTGCAGCAGGGGCGGATAAACTCTGCAGGTCACCAGACCCTCAGCACCTGCTGAGGGAAGCTGCACAGCTACCCGCCGCCACCTCGAACTGAGCAAGCCAACATCTGCAGGGGTCTCTGAAAGACAGACTCAGACAGCCCAGAGGTGAGGAGGAGTCACCAGGCCGAAGCGCCTATATCCCAGCCTGGGAGGGAGAGTCGAGCTCCCATAGCTTTCGATTCCACTCCCGGGACAAGTGCTGTCTGCAGAGTCCCAGTGCACTCTGGAGCAGGGGCGGATAAACTCTGCAGGTCACCAGACCCACAGCTCCTGCTGAGGGAAGCTGCACGGCTACCCGCCGCCACCTCAAACTGAGCAAGCCAACATCTGCAGGGGTCTCTGAAGGACAGACTCAGACCCTGACCAGAGGGGTGACAGGAGGCACACAAATCCAAGTGCCACAACCGACCAGGAGCCATCTAATTGTGAACCACTGAAGCCATGGGCAAATGTCAGTACAGAAAGTGAAGCTACTCTAAGTTTTATAAGAGGATATATGAAATGCAGTCAGCAGAAATCTAGGTTCATAGGAGAAAGAATTAATATGGAGGGATATTGAATCTGCTGACTCATTCTAGTGGGAAACCATTATCATCTGTCTTTATACCAGACCTAGTGTTCCAAGGTCTTGCACCTTCTTGCCACTGCATAGGAGCCACTTTGAAAGATCTCAAAAAGAGAGGACTAGGCCTCTTTGTGAGTCATGGTGAGATCCAGCAATGTGTTATGGAAGGCACACCCTGTACAGAGACTACCCAACTTTCCCATTCTCCTATTGATAGTCATCCAGCAAGAGGGCCAGTGTTCTGTGAGAATCAGACTTTTCCCATGCTTCGACATCCATGTCTGATGACTTGAGAATACAAAACCAGTTTTCCAGGTTTCTGGAGGGGAGACAACCATCCATACCCCTTTCTGAAGGTGAACTACAGATTCTTTCCTGAGAGAGAATTCCTAATGAATGTACCCTGGCCCCAAGTGGAGCCTACCTAGAAATCATATTCTTGAACTTGAGAATATACCAGGGCCTGTGCATTCCTTTCAGCCATGAGAGACCTTGCGAGAGAGTAACAAGATTCACTAGAACTTTATATCAGCCTGTATTGTCTCATGGAGGACTGGCTATTTTCCTGGTGTAGTAGGGCCTCAGATCTGCCAAGGCAAAGGGCTAGGGCTCTCAAGGAGAAACAAAGAGACCTTTGGTATGAGATATTTTAAACTGTTTCTGATGTCAGTTCTGGTTCTGGAGAAGTCTGTGGCCCAAAGCTGTTACCGCTGACTTTCTGTTCAATGAGTAAGTTGAGGATCAGAGATAGTATTTGCCTGAAAGATATATCTCAGATTTGGCAAGTGCCTTATAGGACATTAATACAAAACTCTTTAGAACCCCCAAGACAAAAGAGGACCCCTGCTCCTTTTGCCAGTTTTGAGAAACATCCTAGGTGTGTCCCATGTGTGCTCCATCTTTACATTTGTCTCTTCTCTTAGGAAGGTAAGTTATGACTCGAGAGTTCCCGACCAGTTGCTCGGGTTTTCAGACTCATGATGCGGCTTCCAAGTTGTGCAGTTCGGGCCAGCGACGCGAGAGTTCAAACGTGCAGCATGGGGGTAAGGAGTTTTCCTTAAAAACGCTCCAGCACGCTACAACCTTATCCCTTCATTTTCTCTTAAAACCTTCTCTGTTTTATAAGTAATTTCCACAAAATAAACCCCATTTAAAACATATCTCACGGCAGATTTTTACCCCAATACATATGTCCTTGTTCTGATGCCTGGCAAGCCCTGGAAGGATGGTTGTTGTAGCTGGCTCACCTTTCTGCCTTAGGATTGGGGATAGGAGGTTTCAGGAATGTGACAACCCTGGTAGTAAGGTCTTCAGAGGGTGAGCAAAGCTACTAGAAGGAGCCAGATCCCAGACATGTACCTCTCATGATGACTGCATGTGTCTACAGCCCAGAAATAAGGGACTGTACTGTCAGGCTGTGCCTGGGACCAGCCCTCAGGGAAACTAAATGCCAAACTTACTTGAACTACATCAGGCAGGAATGTTGGAGTCTTTGGGTAGATGAGTTCTAGTGTAAAAGGTTCCTGTAAGAAAGGACACTACACTCAGAAAGAGAAAACTCCAATATTTTGGAGGCAACTGTTACTAAGCAAAATTATTGTCTAACTCTATTAGGTTCCCTTAGTAAGCTGAGACTTATCTGAGATGTTCTGAGAAACATAAAATACACACCTGACAGTCAATAAATATTCCATATGCCAATTACTATGTCTGATGTTTTAATGCATTTGTACATATAACTCCCTTCCAGATACAATGTCTATACAACACATTTTACACATGAAAAAGCAACTGTACCTCACAGATTTTAGAAATTTCCTAGGATTCCTACCTAGTAAACAACAAACCCAAGACTAGATACCTGTGTGGATTTATCTAAACACTATACTGTTCCCATTCTTCCCTGACAAAAGAAGACCTCTTGTTTATTTCTCGAGTACTGAACAATGCCTGTCAGGAAATAAAGGTATCCATTCTGAGTCTCTTTCACTATAAGATAATCTAAACTAATCAGGTGAAAAGAATCTGTTGACTGTACCCTACACCTAGTGGAACCATCCAGAATCACCTGCCCTGCCCCTGACATTCATGACTTTTTTTTGTTCACCATGGAACCCTTCTAGTAGCAATAGAACTTTTGAAGTAAAGTTCACTTTGAAACACCATATTTAGAAATATGATATGTCCTCTAAGCATTTGAAAAAAAATACTTCCATGTTGTATGTACTAACTTTGGTTTTGTAAAGAAACATTAAAAATCATTCTTCTACTGCTATTTATCTGTTTACCTCTTCACAAGAAATATCCTCCTTTGCAATATGCCTAATGACACTGAAAGAAGTGTTCATCAAAGTCCTATCGTGTAGGACATATAAGTGACTCACAGGTATATATTGACCACTCAGACAAAAAAAAAATGAACAAAAATAAGTCCACAGGTATCACCTTAAAAGTAATAAATGGTCATTTATCCTAAGCCAAATGAGTGACTATGACCCAGTAATATGGATTAAGTTGCTCTGAGTAAAATGTTCTAACATGGAAGTAGTTACATGAACGTCTATAATTATAGAAGAAAAGAAAGCCAGAAAGCAAAAGTGCTTTACTAATGCATTTGTAGGAACTCTCGAGCAAGCAGGTTACAAGGCAGAGAAATATCTGCTCTAGGTTTTAGATACTACTTGATGATGTTTCTAGTTGTTGTGTTTAATAAAACACACACACACATACACACACACACACAGAGAGAGAGAGAGAGAGAGAGAGAGAGAGAGAAAGAGAGAGAGAGAGAGATACATAAACACACACAAACTAGTGACCTGTTAAGTTACTACATTCCAAAGATTTTAGCTGAAATTTGAAAATATGGTAGGTCAGACATGAAGGTATAAATGTATGGCTACTGAGGGGACACAAGGTAATTTGGTAAGGTATCTGCAACATTCCAAATGTCTATAGTCATAAGCATTAATCAATCAATCAATCAATCAATCAATCAGCCTTGTAAAAGCTTTAGCATATCTGCGACATTATGGGAGAGCTTTAATTTACAACCATGAAACAATAAGAAAACAGTGTGCCAAGATGAAGGCTTATTGTCAAATTACAGAAAAATGTCATTGAATGAAGCTGAACCCTTTGTACTGATGTTTTTAGGGGTTTCTTTCTGGTTTTTTTTTTTGTTATTTTTTGATTATTCTTGTTAGTTGTTTTTGTTGTTTTCAGACAAGGTATCACATAGTCCAGGCTGGCTTCAAACTGTCTGTGTAGTGAAGTATGACTTTGAATGTCTAATTCTCCTGTCTGTACTTCCAAGTGTTAAAATTACAAATGTATTTCACTACATTCATCTTTGGAGAAATTTGAAAATTAAGTATCTTGTATTTGAAGTAACTTTCACCTAGAAGGTAGGAATTTGGGAAAGTAAAGAATTTTGGGGCATATTTGACCTTCTCAGAAAATCCTCTGAGAAATGAAGATTTTTATTGTAACAAATACTATAAATTGCTTTTGTTGAATAACTACTAATAACCCTTCATTGTTTCCTCCTTGGTGCCATGTGGTGATATATTTTATATTAAAAAAAATCAGCCTAGAATATTAGAGAACATATTCACCCATAGTCAAGCCAGAGAGCCAGAAAGTGGTAACTCATGTTTTTAATCCCAGCACAGGAATGACCTATGCCTTTAATCCTGTAACTTCAGAGACAGAGATCTTTCTGTATTTCTGTGAGTTCAAGGCCTAAATACCAAACAGTAGTAGTTCATACCTTTGCTCCTAACTAGGATTATGATGCAGAGTTGAATCTGGAAGTGAAACAACTGGGCAAACAAGATATTTAAGGCAGTCATAGGCAGACAGTGTGGTATTCTCTAGAAGTGACAAGCCAGAATGAGGACTCTTGATATCTTTTTCCCTGAGAAATTGACTGGGTGAGAATTGACTGTGGTCTGTTTCCTCTCTCTGATATTCCAGTTTTACCCCAAGATCTGGCACAGAGTTTTCATTAAATACCAACTAGAATTTGTGTTTCAGTGCCAATAGAAGGCAATAGTCCAATTTGCTCTTGTAATCAGAACTTACCCACTGCTGTGGTCACAGTCAGCATCCACACTAAGCCCAAGCTAAGACTTCTGCTAATGTCAACATGCAAATATCTTTTTTTGTGATGATATTGAAGGTTAAACCATTAAAGGAAAATTGATCACCTTACCAGGGTGACTATGAAGCTTTGCTTTCTGATGATGATCAGAAAGATGGAATAGGAGTATCTTGTCAGCCACTCTGAGATCCTGTTAGGATTATGCATAGTGTTCCCATAGGACCATGGCATTCCCAGATGGAAGCTTCAAGTAGACTAAAGGCTTAGCAAATAATTGAGTAGTAGTCACTAGACCTCGAATAAACACTCAGTAGAACACTCCCCCAGGTGCAATTTAGGAATTAGACAAGAACTGGACAGAAGAGAACTTTGATACCCTGAGATAGCCATGGAGAACACCAAGAGCGTCAGGAGGAGACATTTACAGATTCATATCAACTTTACTTGGCTGATATGGAGAAGGATGTGAGGGCCAGGGGTAAGCTGGAGCCTTAGAAGAGGATAAATGAAGTGATCATAGAAAAATAAAGGCAGCTCCCTATGTGACTCCAGTATTGAAACAAGGGTCTTAGTTGAAACAATTATATCACATGATATTTAGACAAGAGGTACAGAAAATGCTCATTAAGCAAGCTAGGGATGCCAGAAGTATAACAGCTAGGATGCTCACTGAATCCCACTATCTTTGGGGGTCATTTCCAGCATCGAATACTCTGAACATCAGTTTCCTGGGTGGACTTGTATCATCTGAGGACTGACCTGTACAGAGTAGAACATGTAAGAGCCTCCTTCTTTCATGGCTACCACAGGGAGATGCTGAGGTTCTCTGGGTGCCCCAGAGGGATTATGTGAGTTCTTGAAACCATAATCATGTACATATAGATGCTTTTTCCTTTGTGTATGTGTCCAGATTTCTCTTTTCAAAGAAGAACATAGTCATATTGGATTAAGGACCCATTCTAAAGTCCCTATTGTCAAATAAAGTTGCTTTCACATGTATTATGTGTTGGAGTTGAGACTCCAATTAATCTGATTTGAAGGCACATTTTCAACCTATTCACACACAGTAGGTGATAAATGCCAAATATAAGCCTTCTCGCCATGACTATGACTGAGTCAGTATGTATCATACAATTCATTTGTACATTAATTGAGGCAGTTGTTTTTCCTCTTCAAAATCTGTTATTAAATGAATGTCTCATGTCCTATTTAGAACTGTGTGAACATGTTATAAGTTGTTCTAGGCCTAGAGATATAGGTCAGTCAGGAAAATGCTTGCTATACAGCATGATGACCTGAGTTTGGACCCTCTGCATTTGTGTAAAAAGAAGAAAGCCAGGTGTTGTGGTATATGTTTATAATGCTAGTTTTATAGAGACAGAGTTAGAAGGAGACCTGAAATTTGCTGGTCAGGTAGTTGTGCCTATTCAGTAAGTTTCAGGTTCATTGATACACCCTGCATCGATAAATATGGTGGAGAGTGATAGAGGAAAGCATCTCATATTGATCATTGGCCTCTATATGCATGTGTACATACATGTATATACACCCACACACATGTGTACATACAAAATACACATATACACCACAGACACACACTAAAAGTAAGCTATTCTATAATAAGAACAAAAAGCTCCTTTGTGTCTATAACCTGAAAGAACATCGTAGGAAAATGGAAATGTGGGTGTGCCTAGAGGAAGAATGGAAGAAAGGAAGAGGTGTGATTCTAAATTTAATTCACAGAATTCTAGAGCATCTATTTCATTAAAAAGCCTCAGAGAAGCAACAGACTTCCTGAGCTGAGTCTTCAAGAAACAGAGACCTAACACAGTACAAACAAGACTTCATCTGGGCTATTTGGAGGCAGAGCTCACTGCTTTATGGAACAGATAAGAGAAACCCAAGTCCAGGATATTACAGGGTTCCAGTATAGATATAATGGATACTGTAACTAAATAATTTACCTGAATTGAAAATTCTTCTGTGCTTGTGATTGTACACTGAATTTAGCGTACCCTAATTATGGCTAATTATAAGAAGGAAATAATTTTGTGATAAGTGCTCAGATTCCAGACTGGATGACTTTCTAGAAAAGAGGATGTTGCAGACACCTTTCTCAAGACAGTTTCCTCAAGCTGTTTGAGAACTATTTAGGCTCATGGCTAGAGATTGTTGTTCATTCAAGTGCTCTTGGCCATATGGCTGCTGATCCACTATCACTGCTCAGAATTACTTTCTGACTTAGTGAGCATAGAGAAGCCCAAAATATGTGCAGACACTTATGACAAATTGTTTGTTTTTTTTTTTCTGTTTTCAATTTTCTTTTCACTTTTCCCAGCTTAAAATTTTTCAGATTCAACTCAAGTTCAGATTCAATCAGTTCTAAAGTTCTGGAAGCTTAGCCACATTGCTGTTTTTTATTATTCATTTTTGTTTGTTCCCACTGCCTCCTATAGCATCTGGCAAAATGCAAAGGGTTTAGAAACCATATTCTGGATGAAGGAGATTGAAGGACTAAAGGTTGTAGGCTAACCCTACTTAAAGGATGTTTAGATAAAATAAAAGAGAGTAAAGGACATTTCTCCAACTTTAGGCAGAAAGTCCCAGAAGAACATGACAGACACACAAAGCGGGGAAAGGAAAATGAAGGGGCAACTGAGAAATAAGATCAAGATGGGAATGAGAACAAAAGCAAGATTGATGTGAATCTATTCAATAACTTCTGGTAGACCTGCCCATCCTGTTTTCTGTAGAGAGCAGAGGAAGTAAATGGCATGGGCAAAATCATGTCAATGACTCCAATGCTTCACCCTTATGAGAGTGGCAAAGCCTTAGCTGAGAGAGGCTCAGAGTGATGGTAAAGCTTTCCTGAAAGTTTTCAAGCAAACTACTGATCAGTGTGTACAAAAACTAGCAACTGAAGCTTTTTCTTTCTCACTGTTTACAGTCTGTGACTGCTCACCTATAGAGACTTCCTACTAGGACTACTAGCCCATCAAACTATGCCAAGCGTGTTGAGGCTCTGTTGATGGCAATAGTAAGTGCCACTCCTTCACAGTGCACATCGCACCTGACCCAAGCTTTTCTGTATTCCTGTGTCTTTTCCTTTTATCACTGCCTTTTGACCCCTAATCAAGATTCCAGGACCCAAGCAGTGCTGGATGCAGCAGTCTTCTCTTTATGTTTGACTATGTAAATTTGACTTCATCACTATAGAAACAGAGTCCCAGAATAGGACCGAAATTCCCTAGATCCTATCCTTCTAGTCTACTTGAGAAGACTTTATAAAACCCTTGGCAACTGGAAAAGTTTAGAAATGAAACAGGGAGATCATGTTGGCTCTGGAGATTCGGGTACAGTTTTATCACTGTTTCCCAATAGAAACACCCTCTGAACCTTCAATAGGTAGAAAATTCTACTGAGGGTTGGTGACCACCAATCATATGATCACCAATTCCATAAGGGTTGGTGATCTACCTTCTTTTGGTGTTGTCCTTTGTGCAAGAATGGCCACTGACTCTTTGGAACCCTCTTGTTCTAAGAATCCTCTGGTCACAAGTCCTAAAAGAAGCTTCCTTAAGCTTATTGCTACTTACAGTCTCTCAAAAAGGGCAAAGGAACAGTTACTGATAGCATCTGAACCATAGGTCCTTTTATCCCAACTCCTCCAGATTGTCAAGTTCCCAAATAGATTTCCATAGTCTATAAAACTTCTCTTGTCCAGACTTCAGACACAAGCATCTCACAGGAAGATCTAAAGATAAGAAATTTCACAGATTTATGAAAATCATACTAAACACAGGAAAAAATAAGTTCCCTTAGGGAGATGCAGGCTACATTTTTTTAAAACAAAGTTTCGCTGTGCATCTCAGGTTGTTTGGAACTTGATATGTAGGCTATACTGGCTTTGAACTCTCCAAAATCTACCTGTCTTTGCCTCTTGAGTGCTGATATTAAAGGTGTGTGCCATCACACCTGGCCCAGGTTGCTTTTTGTAAGTGGACAAAGTCCTAGGGTCTGCAGCAATTCTCTAGTTGAGTCACCTTTAGGCTAGGACTTTTTGGAGCATAGGATTGGCCAGTTTTAGGCACTGGTATCCCTGTGTTTCTTGTCTGAATTGTCAATCTATCCCCCTGGATAGATTAAATATCTTTAATATGTCCAAGAATAGATATCAACTGTCACTTCTCCCACTGAATTTGGTGGCAAAATTAGTGTTTAATCTAAGTTTTCTAAATCTATACCCTTTTCATTCTACTAATAAAGCTCATACCCTTGGTAGTGTGGATATCTGAACCAGAAACAAAAGTTTCCTTCCTACAATCCAGGTCTCTTAAGTGTCATAGTGCACTATGATTCATTTGAGTCTCTGATATTCAGAAGTCTGTCGCCAATGCTAATACTAGTAGAGTACAAGGCTAGGTATCTGGTGCATTTAAGACTCTCAAGATAAAATTCCCCCTCTTGAAGATTGAAGATCCAAGCTTTGTAATAGTTTGATTCTTTCATATCTTCATTATTTTCTCATGACAATTTGGCTTGTCAAAGTAAAAGAACATAATGACAATAGTTGGTCATGGCATTCAGGCTAAGAATTCCCTGTGGCCTACCCTAGAGGGAACTACTAAAATTGAATTCATAAGCTTGTAGAAAAGTGTGTCAGTTTCCGGAGTACCCTAGAATTAACCAAAAGTAGTGTTTGGCCTCTAATTAACTTGCCTGGCCACTTTCCAAGATGCTTTTGAAAAAAAAAACAAACAATGATATAAGTTGTTCAAGTGTTAGTGCTACAAGCTGTTATCTTGATAGATGTCTGCTTGAGGTGGGAACCTTCAGGAAATAAGATGACGCTGACTACCCTGTGCATTGGCAATTAGCTTTTGTTAGCCGTGTAACCTCTGGTTTCTGGGAATTTTAAGTTGCGTCTTTGTTCCTCCACCTTCACTAGCTAAATTATGCAAGCTTCTCTGTGCTTTAGCTTTTCTGCACTTTACTACTTTAAGGAGAGCCCTTAAAGCTAGACACTGGGCATCATCTGGTGGACGGTCAGGGAAGGTAATGTAGTTGGATTTTTTCTGTCCCACCAGTCAGCTTCCAAATAAGCATGTGGAGATTTCTTATTAATGATGAGAACTCCATTAATAGCTTAGGCTTCTTTTTAAGATTTATTTATTTATTTATTCTGTATACAGTGTTTTGCCTGCGTGTATGCCTGAGACCAGAAGAGGGCACCAGATCTCTTTTACAGATATTTGTGAGCCACCAGGTGTTTGCTGGGAACTGAACTCAGGATTTCAGAAGAGCAGCCAATGTTCTTAATCACAAAGCCATCTTTTCAGCCCCTTAGGTTAGTTTCCATCTAGCTCTTATAACTTAAATTGACCCAAAATTTTGTTAATCTATGTTTTACCATGTGGCTTTTACCTCTTCCTATTTTGTGTCTAACTCATTCTGCATCTGGCTGGCTTCCCAGCCCTTCTTCCCAATGTCCTCTGTGCCTGGAAATCCTTCTTAGCTATTGGCCATTCACCTTTTTATTAAATCAATCACAGTGGCATATCTTCATAACACAGTATAAAGGGATATTATGCAACAAGGAGGATCAAAATTTCTGAAAGAGGGTCATGATACTTCAGCAGTTGGATGTTTTTCATTCAGGCTACTCACTCATAAACCATCATATAATAGTATTCATTTCTCATTGGGTGTTAGGGACCATAATTACGACTTGTGGAATGTTTTCAAGTTTCCAGAATATGATACATCATAGCAAAGTATGATTCTCCAACTGTAATATTTCTAAGCTTCTCTTGGAAGTTTCCCCTGGGGCTAACCAACATAAAATTGCTATTCATGAAACTCAGCTATTATAACAAAGTATGAGTATTGTCCATAACGATTCCAGATGTTTAAGGTATTGCTGTGCTCATGGAAACAACAATTTTCAAACTAGCTGAAAGTAAAGATGGTAGACCGTCTTCTGTTATGAGGCTGTACCAGTCTTGGATTTGTAAAGCAAATAGAATCCTTTAAAAGGCTGGCAATTAAAAAAAAAAACAGCTAGCAACAGCATTCTATGAGCATCTAACATATGGTAGGCTATGCATTATGCATGATCTCTCTGAACTTTTCTAACAAAAGTGGGAAAGTAGTTTTATTTTCATCTCTATGTTGCAGAGGACAAAATCTGAGCCTTTAAGATATTAACTTCTCCAATAAGAGGAACCTGGCAGTTTTAAATAATATGGCTGGGAGTGAAATAAGCCAGATTTGAAGCCACCACAAGTCCAGACAGGAGCCAAGAAGACTGTGAACTAGTTTAGAATAAGAATAAATTCCACATTTCCATTTTTGGCATCCTGATGAATAGACCTGCTGCTAACAACAGTGGGGACCCAGGATAGGGAGATGATTGACAGAGTAGATGACTTTTGTGTGGGATAATGTGAGTTTGAAATGATCAGGATATCTGGATACACTTAGGACATTTGAAGGAAGTTGATAATGCAAACTGGATTTACTGGCAACTCTGGCAGGTGTAGTTCAAGGTTCAGTCAATTTTAGGGAAACCCTCAGACAATAGTACAGGTCTGGGTGACAGGTGTCTGCAATGATCTCAGTGTTATGACTGCAGTTTGGCATTCATTCTCCTTAAGGGCTTCCACCCAGTCAGTGCTCCTCACCCCTGAGGTTCTCTGTCCCTCCCCTCCTTCTTTAGTAGTCGCTTTGCCCGGCAGGCCGGTTTTAGAGGGCAAAAATAACCATAGCCAGCCTTTCAGTAACCTCCTGGTCTGGCCAGCTGGGGTGGGGGGGAGGAAGCTCAGAGCGCATGCGCGTCCTAGGTACGGAAGCCGGAAGGAGTGTCAGAGGCCTTGGGTTGCTTGGGTTTCTTCTGGCGGCGGCTTTGGCGACAAGGCTGGCTTTGGCAGCATGAACCCGCTGTGAGGTGCAGGCTTCGCTGCGCGGGGGGTGGGGGGAAGAGGAGGAGGCCTTGGTGAAGTTCTCCGCCATGAACCTGAGGGGCCTCTTTCAGGACTTCAACCCGAGGTGAGGCAGTTACGTTGGCGAAGCTGGGCGGGGGCTTGGGTTCCGGCAGCAGCTGGGAAAGGCAAGGCGGTCGCGGTGCTGCAGCCTGAGGACCCAGGCACCGGTCCAACGCTCCTCAGGGCTGCCAGTTGCTCTCGGGAAAACAGTGTTGGCCTCAGAGTCGGTCCATCCTCTTCTTCCTCCCGCACTAACTGGAACCAACCGGTCATGGCCCAAGTTACCCAGCTTGAAGCTGTGTCCTCCTGCAGAAAAGCTCATTGCTCTTCACTCGTCCTCCTTTCTTGGTATTCCAACTTCTCTGTCTCAATTTCTTTCTTTTTTTTTTTCTTTTTTTTTTTTTCCCCTTCACCGATCTGTCTTTTCCCATTCTCTGTGCCAGGGCCATCTCACTTGACCCTGACACCCCCATTCACCTTCCCAGATATTTTTTCTAGTTCCAGCCCTTGGGGTTTTCCTTGGTTTTATGTTTGCCCACCGTTTCTTTGCTTATTTGTCGAATTGGTATCTGAAATACTGAATTTTTAGAGTTATTGCCAGGGTATGGTAAATCTTACATAATACCTTTGACAGTGAACCTGAACATTTCCATACATATTTTCCTAGCTTTTGCTTTAATTTTATTCGCAAAGTACATTCTGCCCTACTTATTTCCCAGACCTGAAATACCCAGTGGGCAATGTGGATAAAATACTAGCTAAAATATAAATCTATCCTTGCACTTTCGAAACTGTTGTAAAAATCTTCCTTTTGTGGGCTGTGAGCTCCCAAAGCAGAAACCACTTCCTGGTTGTCCCCTTCCACAGCACCTCCTACCCACCCCATCTGTCACTATAGTAGACACTTAGAAAACATCTTTGGAAGTAAACTGAATCAAGACCTAGATTGGAGACCAGGCCATAAGTAACCAAGTGATTCTTTTCTCTTCTTTAATAAACCGTGGGATAAGTTTACTTCACTGATCTCTTTAAAGTCTATTACTTTGTAAAAGGAGTATCTGTTCATTTATTAAGTGAGAAGACATGCACTCAAGTAAGCTAGTCTTGCTCTTTGTGCTAGGTCCTATGCTAGGCACTTAGGATGTTTGTCAGTCCCAGCCTGGAAGTGAAGGAAAGGTAGATAGATGATTTGCTCTATTGTGAATTCCTGAACTTTTTCAGCCCAGTGAAATCACTTTCTTGGCTGTTTGCTGGACATAAAAGGAATTAGAGAGAGGGAGAAGGAACTATTTGGAATATACCCCTCGAGGGTGGTAACATTTTACATCATAAAGCCACCGATAGTGGCTGAGTGTTCTTGTGTTTGTGTTCATATTCTGGCCTTGATTTGTGATCATCACTGTTGGCCTTGGAGGTATTTTGCAGAGAGGAGTTCATTTAGACTAAATATACTGTGGTTTTTCCTCTGTGGCTCCTAGGAGTTATGGTTTGTCTGACAACTGCGATAGTACTGGAGCTAGACATATCTTGTGTCATTTTTGGAGAGAATGTTAAGAAAGAGAAATAAAGGCAAAATTGTTTTTATGTCCTTGAAAAACCCCCTTATCTCAGTTTTATCTATAGAATGAGTATAATTTTTCACAAGGGTATTGAATCAGAAATAATGGCTGATTGCATTGTTACAAATACAAAGTTCTATGGCTTTAATAAACAAGTCGGCTAGTCTAGAAGCTGCAAGATGATGTTCCAAGTTACCTAAGAGTTATGAAAGCAAAATAGCGATCCACTGATAATTCCCTTAACTAGTTTTTCCTTTAGTGTTTTTTTTCCCCTCTGAATACAAATCTAAAGTATAGTACAAGTCTAAAAGGTATAATGAAATACTTTGAAGAGATTTATAATGATCACCAATACACTTATTAGTGTTTGAATTCTAAGTGGGGTAAAATGCATCTCTCCCTGAAAACTTTAATGGTCTCTTATAGCTCACCATTGACCTGATTCAATGTTATTAGTGAGAAGGAACAGTGTTACTTTAATGATATTTCAAGAATACAGTGGCCAGATGATAGTAGCAAGTTTGATTTTCCTTAGCTGGTGGTCTTATATGTATTGGGAATGATCTAGCTTTTAACATTGTGTTTTAATTTGCTACAGGAAGACAGGAGCCTTTTAGACATCTAGAGAGCAAACTGAAGGGTGTAGACAGGAAAACACTCTGTGCTAATGACCTTAGATCTTTGTGCTGCAGCCTTGTTCTCGTCTCTAATTCTGAACCAATGATTGTTTATTCCTCTTACTCTAGGACTTCATCATACCTACTTATTTAGTAGGGATGATTCCTTCTCTCCTTGACTTAGTTAACTCTAAGTCATCATTAAAATCTCTCCTCACTTGCTAATTGCTGAAGGAAATTGTCCTTGCTTCCTCAACCCAGCCCACTACTCCCTGTTGATACAATCTCTGCAGAATACCATAGTCTTCCTTTAGAGCACTTATCTGTGCTCTTGGATTTGTCTCTATGTTTAATATTTATTTCTCCTTCTGAAATTCAAGTCATGTGGAGGCCAAACCTGTGACTTTTATTACTGTTGTTTATATGCATGAGATAATAGCTGGCTCTATGTATTTGTGAAATGAATGATAACTCACCAATAACTAACTATTCTAGAATAGTCTAGAAGCGCTCTCCTGCTTATTGTATGGGCTATTCATGCATTCATATTCATATTCCCTCCCTCCCTCCCCCCCTCTTCTTTCTCGGTGTTTGGCAAGATGGGAAAGACCTTAACAGTAAAGGAGAATGTGCTCTGGAGATTATTTATGTATCACAGAAATAGCTACTATTATGTTTTGGTGGTTCCTGCCTTGCAAGTCCTGGTCAGTGAGAATCCACTGCAATATTGTCAATTTTCTAGAAATCGTAGTAATACAAAATAATTCAAAAGTGCTTAGCGCCCAGCTGTGAAGGACTGATAGCTGATCCTGTACCTATTTCCACCAGCCACAGGACTTGTTTTTCATGATTTTTTTTTTATAATTGCCTTTTAATTATACAAGTTAAAATTCTTAAAACATACTATGTATACCAAGAATCCTTCTTGACTAGTCTAAAGCCTCTAACAGCTTTACAGATTAAAAAAACTATGCCCCAGTAAGTAAATGAGCAGCATGAATGAGTGTTTTTGTAAATGGGAGATCATAAGAGTAGGTATGAATCTGAGAGGTCTGATAACTGAGTTTGATAGGGTGCATGATGTAAAATCACCAAACAACTGATGCAGAATGTCCCTAGGAGGTAGGGATTTGAGAGTATGTGACTTTAAATGGGCAACCTGACTACATCACAAGGCTTCAGGAATGTCTACTCTTTTGGTAGAGTTGTTATTTGTTAGAGAAGGCCCTTCAGCCCTGGTATCCATATAGCATTGGAAGGGTGGGAGAACTCAGCTTGGCCTAGTGGCTTATCTGTAGTGAGTTCCTAATGGGAGTATGTGATATTCCTTGGAAATTCTATACTGGAACAAAGACTGAAAAAACGCCTTTTGGGGGATTTCTTTATGTGGACATGTGATACTAATGAAGTAAATTATCTTTACATACTTCTTGTATGCTTCATCTTCTAAAGACATTCTTTAGTCTTCGTAGGTTGTCTTTTATTTGAAATTAGGGAAAAAAATGAATGTGATTGTTGGTGACAGTTCACTAAATGCCTCTGCAGGCACCAGGTACGCACAAGGTTTACAAACATGCATAAGGCAAAACACGCATTCATATAAAATAAAGTAAATTTTTAAAAGAATTGTTTAAAAAGAAAGGAAAGTATGATCTGATCACTGCAGATAATGTGGGCAGTGGTTCAAAAATATGTGCTGTTGAGGTTCAGTGGTAGAACTCTTGTCTAACATGTTCAGGGCTTTAGGTGTGATTTTTTCCAGCCCTGTAAAAAGTACAAAGTGTTAGTTACTCCAAATAATTCCTACAGATTATATTTTTTTCTTTTCTTTTTTTTTTAAACACTTTTATTTAGTTAGTTATTTGCCTTGGTGTTTGCCTGGAACTGAAACTACAGACAGTTGTGAGCTGCCATGTGGGTGCTGGGAATCGAACCCAGGTCCTCTGGAAGAGCAGAGGGTGCTCTTAACCACTGAGCCATCTCTCCAGCTCCCAGATTATATTTTTAAAAGCAAGACAGTGATCTGTCAATATGAGTGTACTGTCAGTACTAACAATGAATTACTGTCTAAATGACTGCATATCTGTTGTTGGGGCATATAAAACCACAGATACAATATTATCTTGACTTCTACTGATTAATAGTGTTAATAGCTATGACTTATGAGCATCTATCATGTATCAACACAATATTGGCACTGTTTTTCACTATTTTTACTCTTTACAATAGCTATATATATCAGATAACAGCCTCATTTTATTTTCTAATTTTAATATATTTTTGTTAATTGACTCTGAGGGGGTGAGGGGTGTACATATGACACTATGTGCATGTGGAAGTCAGAGAAAAGCTTGCAGGAGTCAGTTCTCTTCTTCAAGCATGTGGGTCCTAGGAATTAAATTCAAGTCATCAGGCTGGTGGCAAATGCCTTTGCCTATTAATTCATCTGTCTGGCTTCAGACATTTTCATGTTAGAGAGTCTGGAATTACCTAAAATTGGAGAGTATTCTAATGTAGGTCAGGTTTCTTCTGAGGCTTTTTTGCTCCCCACCCTACATGCCCCTTCCTTCTGTGACAGAGTATATCCAGTATACTGAAGGTCCATTTTGGCTGGTATTTTGTCAGCTTGGCATCAGCTAGAGTCATTTGCGAAGAGGGAACCTCAATGACAAAATACCCCAAACCAGATTGGTTTGTAGACAAGTCTGTGGGGCATCTTCTTGATTAAAAATTGATATAAGAAGGCTCACCGGGCTAGAGAGATGGCTCAGCAGTTAAGAGCACTGACTATTCTTCCAGAGGACCTAAGTTCAATTCCCAGCATCCACATGGCAGCTAACAACTGTCTGTAATTCCAAGATCTGACACCCTTACACAGTTATACATGTAGGCAAAATGCCAATTCACATAAAATAAATAAAAATAAATATTTTTTAAAAAAGAAGGCTCACCATAACTAGGCTGTTGATCTTGGGTTCTATGAAAAAAGCATGCTGAGTAAGCCTTGGGGAGCAAGCCAGTAAGCAGTACCCTTCCATGGCCTCTGTATCAGCTCCTACTTCTACGTTCTCTCTTTGCTTGAATTCCTACCCTGACTTCACTACAGTGATGGACTGTTACCTGGAAGTGTAAGATGAAAACCCTTTCCTCTCCAAGCTGCTTTTGGTCATGATGTTTTATTACAGCAATTGAACACTAAGACAGGGACCTTTTATTTAAGAGTTGTAAAATGAGTATACAGAGCAAACCTCATATGGGTATTTATATATCCAGAAAAACATTATCATTCAAAGAAGTTGGAACAAATAATACATACCCATTTCACTGTTCAGAGCCAGCCTTGTTAATATTTGAGAATAGCCTTTAGAGTTAGTTTTACAAATCATTTATGAAAATCTGTCTTGATCCATTGTAATAACCCTTTTTGAACCAAAATAGTGCCACCTAATTTTGATCACAGATATTTTTCACTAAATTTTACTCTTGTTGAATTTTGTCATTTTCCAGAACTCAAACCCACTCTCAGCAAAATAAAATACTTCAGGCTCTCAAGGCACTACTGAGGGGAATATTTTAAAGATCATTTGAGCTATGATATAGTGGAATTAATGCTTCAAGTGGAATTCATCTTCAAGAGGAATTGTCAAAGGATATATAATTTCTGGTTTTGTTTTTTTCTTTTTTAATTTATTATGAATAAAGTCTCTTTTTTTAATCCATGTATCCTGTTGTTCAAACTCCCTTCCACCTCTCTCCCCTCCTAGTCACTCACTCTTCTCCCCTTCTCTGTTATTTCTTCCCCAGCAAGGGCAGGAGGTCCCAAGGTCCCAAGGTAGCTTAGTTCAGCATCCATTCCAGGCAAATCCATTTTCCTCATCCCAACAACAAGACTGGGTCAGGTGTTCCTCTGGGGGGAATAGGCTCTAACGTGCCTGTCCAAGGTGCTTCAGATCCCAAGCTGTTCAGTGGTTGTGGTTTGCAGCTTGGGCATGCTTGGCTTTTTGTTTAAAGTCCACTAATGAATGAGTACATTCAGTGCTTCTCTTTCTGGGGTTGTGATACCTCGCTCAGGAGGATATTCTCCATATCTATCCATTTGCCTGAAAATTTTAGAATATCATTTTTCTTACTGCTGAGTAGAACTTCATTGTGTAGATGTAAAACAGTTTGTTAATCCATTCTTCAGTTGAGGGACATCTAGCTTGTTTCCAGGTTCTTGCCATTACAAATAATGCTGCTATGTGTTGGTTTCACACATGAAAAGAGATGCACACTACCAAGGCCACACGAAAGTTTATTTAAGAGAGTTCTCAGGTGGGTGCAGAAGCAGAAAAGCCGGACAGAAGATCAGGAGACAGAGAGAGAGAGAGAGAGAGACCCCAAACGTGCAAGGTCTCTTTTAAGAGAAGGGGTGTATATGGGTTTACCTAGTCACATTTAGGGCGTGCCTCCATATGCATCCAGGGAGATGCTTCTATATGCAGTGCCTCAGGGTTTATGCAGCCACACCCAGGGGTGTGCCTCCATACAAGGTGCATCCCACCTGAGCATAGTTGGCTCAGCTACATGGAGTGCCAGGAATCCTTACACTATGAACATAGTTGATCTAATGCTTTTGGGGTACGAATGTGCGTCTTTAGGATATATGCCTAAAAGTGGTATTGCTGGATCCTTGGGGAAATTGATTTCCAGTTTTCTGAAAAATCACCATACTGAATTCCAAAGTGGCAGAACAAGTTTACACTCCCACCAACAATGGAGGAGTATTCTCCTTGCTCCACAACCTCTCCAGCATAGGCTGTCCTCTGTGTCTTTTATCTTAGCCAATCTGACAGATATAAGGTGCTATCTCAAAGTTGTTTTGATTTGCATTTCTCTGATAGCCAAAGATGTTGAATACTTTTCCATATGGCTTTCAGCCATTTTTAATTGTTCTGCTGAGAATTCCTTTTTTAGTTCTGAACCCCATTTTTAATTGGGTTTTAAAATTAAGGGTTTGAGACTCTAGTTTCTTGAGTTCTCTATATATTGTAGAGATCAATCCTTTGTCATTTGTAGGGTTGGTGAAAATATTTACCCATTCTGTAGGCTCTGGTCTTGTCTTACTGACTGTGTCCTTGGCCTTACAGAAGATTCTCAGTTCCAGGAGGTCCAATTGATTGTTGTTCTTAGTGTCTGTGCTACTGTGTTATATTTAGGCAGTGGTCACCTGTGCCAATGTGTTGGAAAGTATTTCCTATTTTCTCTACTCTCAAGTTCAGTATACCTAGGTTTATGTTGAGGTCTTTAATCCACTTGGATTAAAGTTTTGTGCAAGTTGATAGATAGGTTTGGATCTATTTTCATTTTTCTACACACTACCATCTGTAGTGGGAATCCCGGATTGTACGGGAGAGGCGGTGCTTCCGGCCCCAGCGCGCGGCGGCTCCGTACGGCAGTGGCTAGGCGCGTAGCTAAAACTTTCTTTTGCTCGTGATTCTAACAAAATAAATCTTATTTAAAACATATCTATTGGTGGCGGGTTTCTTCCGCGATATTTGGCGCCATATCTATTGGTGGCGGGTTTCTTCCGCGATAACCATCCAGTTATGCCAACACCATTTGTTGAAGATACTATCTTTCTTCCATTGAATATTTTTGGCCTTTTGTCAAAAATCATGTGTTCATAGGTGTGTGGGTTAATGTCTGGGTCTTCAATTCGATTCCATTGATCCACAAGTCTGTTTTTATGCCAGTACCAGGCTGTTTTTATTACTGTTGCTCCATAGTATAACTTGAAGTTGGGGATGGTGATGCCTCCTGAGGTTCTTTTGTTGAGCAAAATTGTTTTGGCAATCCTGGCTTTCCTGTTATTCCAAACTAAATTGAGTATTATTCTTTCAAGGTGTGTAAAAATTGTGCTGGGATTTTGATTGCATTGAATCTGTAGATTGCTTTTGGTAAAATTGCCATTTTCACTATGTTGATCCTACCTATCGAGGAACATGGGCGATCTTTCCATTTTCTTATATCCTCTTCAGTTTCTTTCATCAGAGATATAAATTTTTTGTCTAACAGATCTGATACTTTTTTGATTATAGTTATACCAAGGTATCTAATTCTGTTTGCAGCTATTATAAAAGGTGATTTTTTTTTCCTTATTTCTTTTTCAACCATTATATCTTTAGTGTATAAGAGGGCTACTGATTTCTTTGAGTTAATCTTGTATCCTGCTACATTGCTGAGGGTGTTTATTAGCTGTAGAAGTTCCCTGTTGAATTTTGTGCGTCACTTATGTATACAGTCATGCCATCTGCAAATAGAGATAGTTTGACTTCTTTTCCAATTTGTATCCATTTAATGTCTTTTCCGTCTTTATTGCTTTAGCTAACACTTTGATAACTATGTTGAATGTAGAGGAGAGTCTAGTTCCTGATTTTAGTGGGATTGCTTTGAGTATTTCTCCATTTAGTTTGATGTTGGTCATCAGCTTTCTGTAAATCCCCTTCATTATATTAAGGTATTTTCCCTGTATTCCTGACCTCTCCAGGACTTTTATCATAAAGGACTGTTGGATTTTGTCAATGGCTTTTTCAGCATCTAAGGAAATGATCATGTGGTTTTTTTCCTTCAATTTGTTTATATGGACAATGACATTTACAATTTTCCATATGTTGAACCATCTCTGCACTTCTGGGATGAAACCTACTTGATCATGGTGAAAAACTTTTTTTATATGTTGTTGGATTTGGTTTGCCAAAATTTGGTTGAGAATTTTTGCATCAATATTCATGAGGAAAATTGGTCTGTTGTAATTCTCTTTCTTTGTTGCATCTTTGATTGGCTTGGGTATCATGGTTATTGTGTCCTCATAAAAAGAGTTTGGCAATATTCCTTCAGTTTCTACTGTATGGAACAGTTTGAGGAGTATTGGTATTAGCTCTTCTTTGAATGTCTAGTAGAGCTCTGCACTGAAACTATCTGGGCCTGGGCTTTTTTTATTTGGGAGACTTTTCATGATAGCTTCAATTTTCTTTGGTGTTAATAGGACAGTTTATGTCTTTAATCTGATCTTGATTTAATTTTGGTAAATGGTACCTGTCCAGAAAGCTGTCCATTTCTTCTAGGTTTTCCATCTTTGTGGAGTATAGGTTTTCAAAGTATGACCTGATAATTCTCTGGATTTCCTGGGTGTCTGTTGTTATGTCCCCCTTTTCATTTCTGTTTTTGTTGATTTGGATATGCTCTCTGCTTTTTGGTCAGTTTGGATAAGGGCTTATCTATCTTGTTGACTTTATCAACAAACCAACTCTTTGATTTTTTTTGTATTGTTCTTTTTATTTCAATTGTATTGATTTCAGCTCTAAGTTTGATTATTTCCTACCTTCTATTCCTTCTAGGTGAGTTTGCTTCTAAATGTTCTAGGACACTCAGCTGTGCTGATAGTTTTCTTTTGTGGAATTTCTCTAGTCTTTTCATGTAGGAATCTAGTGCTATGAATTTTCCCCTTAATACTGCTTTCATTGTATCCCATAGGTTGGGATATGTCATGGATTCATTTTCATTAAATTCTAGGAATTTTTTATTTCTTTCTTAATTTCTTCCCTGACCCAGAGGTGATTCAGTTGAGTGATGTTTAGTTTCCTTGATTTGGTAGGTTTTCTGTAATTCTTGATGTTGTTGAACTCTAACTTTAGACCATGGTGATCTGATACGGTACAAGGAATTATACCCATTTTTGGCACCTCTTGATATTTGCTTTATGACCAATTATGTGGTCAATTTGAGAGAAAGTTCCATGGGGTGCTGAGAAATATGTATATTCCTTTTTGTTTGGGTGGAGGCTTTGGTATATATCTATTAAGTCCATTTGGGTCATAACTTCTGCTAGAACCTTTATTTCTCTGTTGACTTTCTGTCTGGTTGACCTATCCAAGGGTGAAAGTGGGGTAGTGAAGTCTCCCACTATTGGTTTGTCAGGTTTGATATGGGGTTTAAGCTTTAGTAGTAATTCTTTTACATATGTAGATGCCCTTGTGTTAGGGGCATAGATATTCAGGATTGAGATTTTTGTCTTGATTATATTTTCCTGAGATGAATAAGTAGTGGCCTTCCTCGTTTCTTTTTATTGATTTTAATTTAAATTCTATTTTGTTAGATATTAGAATGGCTACACCAGCTTATTTCTTAGGGCCATTTGATTGGAAAGTCTTTTTCCAACCATTTACTCTGAGCCTGTGTCTGTCTTTGAGGGTTAAGGTGTGTTTCTTATATGCAGAAGAAGGATGGTTTCTGTTTTTATATCCATCATGTTAGGGTGTGTCTTTTTTTTTATCATTGTACATCCTTATTCAAGGTCCCTTCCCCCTCCCACCACATCAAGTCATTCTTTCTCCTCCACGACTCCCCATCCCCTCCATGGGCAGGCAGCAGGCAGTCCTATGGTCCCACTGAACCAATATTGCTTAGTTCAGTCTCCACTCTTGGCAGATCCAGCTTTCTCCCCCTCCCTCAAGACTGAGTCAGGTGTTCCTCTAGGGGGAGTGGGATCCAAGGAGTCAGTCCAGGGTGTTTCTGACCCCAAGCTGTTCAGTGGTTGTGATTTGAGCTTGGACATGCTTTGCTTTTTTCTTGTTTGCTTGTTTGTTTGTTTAGAGTCAACTAATGAGTGAGTACATCCCCTGCTTATCTTTCTGAGTTTGTGATACCTCGCTCAGGAGGATATTTTCCAAATCCATCCATTTGCCTGTGAATTTTAGGATATCATTTTTCTTTTTTTATTTATTATTTTTATTTTGTATTTATCAAGAAAAACAGTAAATTGAATTTAAAATGCTGATAAGTTAACAATAACTATAAAGAAAATAAAAATCATAAGCATGACTTATCAAGGATGATAATGCAAATAATTTGCTACACATAAAATTACTTTGTGTTCAGCTTTCCCACTGGATTTTTTTTTTTCTATCCTTGTATATCCACATTCAAGGTCCCTTCCCCCTCCTGCCACATCAGGTCACCCTTTCTTACTCCAAAACTCCCCATCCCCTCCCTGGGAAGGCTACAGACAGTCCCATGGTCCCACTGATCCAGTAATGCTTAGTTCAGTCTCCCCTCCTGGATATCATTTTTTCTTACTGCTGAGTAGTACTCCATTGTGTAGATGTACCACAGTTTGTTAATCCATTCTTGAGTTGAGGGACATCTAGGTTGTTTCCAGATTCTTGCTATTAAAAATAATGCTGCTATAAACATAGTTGAGCTAATGCCTTTGGAGTATGACTGTGCATCTTTAGGGTATACAATCAGAAACTCTATTGCTGGGTCCTTGGGGAGATTGATTCTCAATTTTCTGAGAAACCACCATACTGCATTCCAAAGTGGCTGAACAAGCTTACACTCCCACCAACAATGGAGGAGTGTTCCCCTTGCTCTGCATCCTCTCCAGCATAGGCTGTCCTCTGTGTCTTTTATCTTAGCCAATCCAACAGGTGTTAGGTGGTATCTCAAAGTTTTTTTGATTTACATTTTTCTGATGGCTAAAGATGAAGAGCACATTTTCAGGTGCCTTTCAGCCATTCGTAATTCTTCTGCTGAGAATTCCCTATTTAGATCTGAACCCCATTTTTTAATTGGGTTATTCAAGGTTTTGGGCTCTAGATTCTTGAGTTCTTTATATATCTTAGAGATCAGTCCTCTATCACTTGTAGGGTTGGTGAAAATCCTTTCCCATTCTGTAGGCGGTCATTTTGTCCTATTGACAGTGTCCTTGGCTTTACAGAAGCTTCTTAGCTTCAGGAGATCCAACTTATTGACTGTTTGTCTTAGTGTCTGTGCCACTGGTATTATATTTAGGAAGTGGTCACCTGTGCCAATTCATAGAAGTGTATTTCCCACTTTCTTTTCTATCAAGTTTAAAGTGGCTGGGTTTATGTTGAGGTCTTTGATCCACTTGGACTTCTGTTTTGTGCAGGGAGACAGGCTCAGATTTATTTACATTTTTCTACAAACTTCCATCCAGCTATTCTTTTTTCCATTGAATATTTTGGAACTCTTTGTCAAAGATCAGGTGTTCATAGGTTTTTGGGTTAATGTCTGGATCCTCAATTCTAATCCGTTGATCCACAAGTCTGTTTTTATGCCAGTACCAGGTTGTTTTTATTACTCTAGCTCTATAGTATAACTTGAAGTCAGGGATGGTGATACCTCCTGAGGTTCTTTTGTTGAGTAAAATTGTTTTGGCAATCCTGGCTTTCCTGTTATTCCAAATGAAATTGTGTATTGCTCTTTCAAGGTCCAAAAAATATTGTGTTGCGATTTTGATGGGCAGTGCATTGAATCTGAAGATTGCCTTTGGTAGAATTGCCATTTTTACTATGTCGATCCTACCTATCCAGGAACATGGGAGAGCTTTCCATTTTCTGATAACCTCTTCAATTTCTTTCTTCAGTGATTTAAAATTTTTGTCAAATAGGTCTGTTACTTCTTTGGCTATAGTTACTCCAAGGTATTTAATACTATTTGCAGCTATTATGAAGGGTAATGTTTCCCTTATTTCTTTTTCAGCTCTTCTAACTTTAGTGTATAGAAGGACTACTGATTTTTTTGAGTTAATCTTGTATCCTGCTACATTGCTGAAGGTGTTTATCAGCTGTAGCAGTTCCTTGGAAGAATTTTGTGGGTCACTTATGTATACAATCATATCATCTGCAAATAGAGATAGCTTCACTTCTTCTTTTCCAATTTGTATCCCCTCAATCTCTTTTCGTTCACTTATTGCTTTAGCTAAAACTTCGAGAACTATATTGAATAGATAAGGGGAGAGAGGACATCCTTGTCTAGTTCCTGATTTTAGTGGGATTACTTTGAGTTTTTCTCCATTAAGTTTGATACTGGCTGTCAGCTTCTTGTAAATCACCTTTATTATATTTAGATATTCTCCCTGTATTCCGAATCTCTCCAGGGCTTTAATCATAAAGGAGTGTTGGATTTTGTCAAAGGCTTTTTCAGCATCTAAGGATATAATCATGTGTTTTTTTTACTTTAGTGTGTTTATATGATGGATAACGTTTACAGTTTTTCATATGTTAAACCAGCCCTGCATTTTTGGGATGAACTCTACTTGGTCGTGGTGGATGATATTTTTTATACATTGTTGTATACAGTTTGCTAAAATTTTGTTGAGAATTGAGCATCAATATTCATGATGGAAATTAGTTTGTAATTCTCCTCTTTGTTGTGTCTTTCAGTGGCTTGGTTCTTAGGGTAATTGTGGCCTCATAAAAGAAATTTGGCAATATTCCTGCAGTTTCTACTGTGTGAAATAGTTTGAGGAGTAAAGGTAGTAATTCTTCTTCCAATGTCTGGTAGAATTCGGCACTGAAACCAGTCTGGAGCAGGACTTTTATTTTTGAGGAGATTTTTGTTTGTATTTTCTTCTATTTCTTTAAGGCTTTTTTTCATATCTTCTTTTAGAGCTTCGATGATTATCACAAAGGAATTTTTGGTGTTGCTTCCTTCTGTTTCCTCTTCATTGCTCAGTTCAGATCTTGTATTTGTAAGATCGCCACTCTCTTCTGGAGTTACCATGTTGTCCTTTGTATTATTATGTAATTTCTTGCACTGACGTTTGCCCATGGCTTCAGTGGTTCACGATTAGATGGGTCCTGTTCAGTTGTGGCACTTGGGTTTGTGTGTCTCCTGTCACCTCTCTGGTCAGGGTTTGATTCTGTCTTTCAGAGACCCCTGCAGTTGTTGGTTCGCTCAGTTCGAGGTCGTGGTGGGTAGCCGTGCAAATTCCCTCAGCAGGAGCTGTGGGTGTGGCCAGGGGCAGAGTTTAGCTGCCCCTGCTCCAGAGTGTGCTGGGACTCCGCAGAGAGCACCCGGTCTCGGGAGCGGAACCAGAAGCAATGGGAGCTCAACTCTCCCTCCCAGGCCAGGATATAGGCGCTGAGGCTTGCCGATCCCTCCTCACCTCTGGTCAGGGTCCGAATCTGCCCCTCAGAGACCCCTGCAGTTTGTTCGCTCAGTTCGCTCAGTTCGAGGTCGTAGTGGGGAGCCGTGCAGATTCCCTCAGCAGGAGCTGTGGGTGTGGCAAGGGGCAGAGTTCAGCTGCCCCT
>PVIH01022167.1:0-27871 GCA_004025045.1 Sigmodon hispidus | reverse complement strand
CTGTTTTTATGCCAGTACCAGGCTGTTTTTATTACTGTAGCTCTATAGTATAGCTTGAAGTCAGGGATGGTGATACCTCCTGAGGTTCTTTTGTTGAGTAAAATTGTTTTGGCAATCCTGGCTTTCCTGTTATTCCAAATGAAATTGAGTATTGTTCTTTCAAGGTCTAAAAAATATTGTGTCGGGATTTTGATGGGCATTATATATGAGAATTAAGCAGATTTCATTTCTTAGTAACTTCCAAACCTTTCAGAAAGTTCCCCAAGTTTGATCCCACATCTAAGATTATAGCCAGTTACAAGATAAAGTTAAATAAATAACGATTTAACAAGACATTTTTCTTTTAAAATGTTTTTCATTGGCCTGAAAGAGCTCATCTTGTTTGATGAAAAATGAATTTGTGTTCTCAGTGACCTACAACAACAAAATGCAATCTGTGTAAATAATAGAGGATCAGTTTCTAAATTAATAAGAAGAACACTTTAAATCACATTAAGACATTTAATTTTATGAATTTCAAACAATAAATACGATAACAAGCCCATTGTGAATGTACACATTAGGGGCAGGGGAAAGTGACAGAAAAAGTGTGCAAATATGTCCATCTATAAGAAAGAAGCAAAATGGCTGGGCATGAGTGACAACAAAACAACATAAACCATATTTTACACTTTATTTCACAAAGAGTTAAGAAAATGGAAATGGAAATTTAACCAGTGATATTACTATTT
The DNA here is from genome assembly GCA_004025045.1 of Sigmodon hispidus. Taxonomy (NCBI): domain Eukaryota; kingdom Metazoa; phylum Chordata; class Mammalia; order Rodentia; family Cricetidae; genus Sigmodon; species Sigmodon hispidus. The sequence continues at coordinate 27,140 of PVIH01022167.1, read as the reverse complement.
CCAGTAATATAGAAACATACAGAATTACTAAATTTCTGTCAAGTACAAACCTGCTAAGCTTTTAACACAAAGTGTATTCAGCCTTGGATTGCTTTTTTTTTATTTTCATAAAGAAGACTGTGATAGTACATATGAGACCTGTGCAGGACCAAAGCAGATAATTTGTACCTCCTATGTCTACCTGATGCTGTTCCCTTGGCATCCTCTCCTAGCTCTGCCTCTTACTCTCTTTCCTTCTCTTCTGCATTGATTTTCAAGCTTCGAGGCACACCTGCGTTCTTTGGTCATTGGCTCAGTCTAGACCAAGGATCAGTACTCAGTGCAAGGATGCATTTTGTTCATTTTTCTGGTTGGCCGTTTGTGCCTAGCTCATAATCACACATCTTCTTGTGGGAAATTTTCAAAGTTCCTCTGAAAAAAATGGAATTGGGGGGAAAGCAGGAAGGTATTCCTGAAAGAAACTATCCTGGTATGAGGATGCTCTGGGAAAAGAGGTGATGCCTTACTCTTGTAGTGGGATTATGTTGTTGCATTGTAAATAATTGTCCTGCCTACCAGTTTAATAAAAATGCTGATTGGCCAAAGGTAAGCAGGAAGTGTGGGTGGGGCTACCAAACTAAGACAAGACAACTCTGGGAACAGGAAAAGCAGAGATGCCAGAGAGACACCATGGAGACACCATGATGAGATGCAGCAGAACAGAGAAAAGAAGTTGAAATGCTGATCTGAGAAAAGGTACCAAGCCACGTGGCTAAACAAGAATCATGGATTAGATTAAGAGCAAGAGCTAGCTAGCAATATGCCAGGGCCATAGGCTGATCAGTATAAAATTAATATAAGTGTCTGTGTGTTTCTGTGGGACTGTGGGTCTGTGGGTCTTCAGGTCTGGACCACAGTCCAGACAAGCCAGAAACTTATTACTACAGACTGTTATCACCACTTATCTCCTAGAACCATGATCTGAGGTTATAAACCTGTGATGCCTGGAACACTTTGCTATGCTTCACAGTATTATTGGGACGATGTCATGAGATGATGGCTGTGAAAATGTTTCCTAACCCATAACAGCCTGAACACTAGTTAGCAAATATCCCTCCACCATGAAGGTGAGCAATGTTCTTAACAACCCAGGGTTTCACACCTGCCACCCATTGTTGCTGTTACTGGTAAAATTAAATTATGAATTAAATGCTAATAATAAAATATTAGTTGGCAAAAGCAAGATTGAACTTTTTAACATTTGACTTATTTGTTTTAATACATGACTCAAGTTGAACAATTTCTTGATTGGAATTTCAACAAATTCTTGGGCATGTTAATATAGTAGTGAACTATACCTACAGAAAGTAACATGAATCAATTTTCATATCATTTGTAATTGATTTGCTATAAAAATTGCATTAAAAAAAGAAATTGTATTTGACCTTTACAGTATCTCCTTAGTGTGGAACTTAGAGGAACAGTACTTTGAAACCTCCAGAAAATTACCTCTCAGTGCAGAAATGAAGAGGTTGGGAAGGTAGAGTTATTGGAACATCTGTTCCAATCCCCTGGTTTCCTTGGGTGCTGTGGACACAAATTATTTTCTTTCATCAGAACCTAGAGCCTTCTACACCAGCCTGGGCTATACCCAGAAGGTGGTCTATTGAATAAATATGATGAAGTTCCTTCTAATGAATTTACATATGGGAAAAAGAATCTATGACCCAAAAATGTTTTTTTACATAGCCAGGTCATAAACTCTAATGTATGCTGGTTGCTCTTTGTACATGTTTTCTGTCCATGGGTTAAAAGACCAAGACTCCCAAAGGCCATAGAGAATATTGTGGAAGTGTAGGGAGGAAAGGAAATTCCACAAATAAATCTTATGTTCCCCCGTGGCTTTGAAGTCCCTCACATTCTAGTATAGAATTTCTAAGCCATGCCATTACACCTATAGCAAGTACATAGACATGTTTTGCTTTCAGTTGTGTTTTTTAATCAATCAAACACAAGGGAGATTTTTCTTTATGCTTCATTGCTATTTTTTCATGTTTTCTAAGGTGCATGTGTACTTCTTTTAAAAACAGAACAAAATCTGAAAATTATACTTGCATTGGGCGCTAATAGAAAGTAAGATATAGAACTCTACCCCAGCTGTTTTCTGGTCACTTAAAAGTGTAGTTTTTACACCAGGATTAAGAAGTTACTCTTGGGGGTGGAGATATGACTTTATGGCTAAGAATACTTTCTGTTCTTGCATAGAATCCAGATTTGGTTCCCAGCATCCATACTGAACATCCACTGGCTCATAACTTTAATCCCAGGGCAACTAGCACTCTCTTACAGCTTCCAGATTCTCTGCACACACGTGATGTGCATGTGAACAAGACATAGAATTTTAACTCAGCTTTTTTTTAAGAACACATACATACCCCAATTCAAAACAAAACAAAAGACAAATACCTCTATTCCCAAGATTCTCCAAAAAAAGAAAACAGTGCACTGTAAAATATTGGCCAGTTGGTTGGTCCTAAATCTCTAAATCCAAGTGAACATTAGAAATATTAATTGTGTGTTACTATGAAACTACTGATTACTAGAACACCACTCACATTCTTGCACTGAATCTTGTCTCAGTCATGGGTGTGATTTAAAAACAAAAGCCCAAACCAAACTCTTTGCAGAGAAAATAAAAGCATTGATTCCCATGGCCCAATTTCTTCGGTTAGTTCAAGTACACACATTCTCCAATGCAACAGAAACATGTTTCTTTCTGTTCCAGTGAAAAGACAGCAAAAATTAACCCAAATGTGCAATAGTTCAGTCTTCCTTTATGTCATCAAATTAAATGCTAGTGAGTTTGTGAACCTCAGGAGAAATCCCAGGTTGTTGTGTTTCTCAGTTTCTTCTGTATATTTCTTGTTTGGTTTCTTTTTAGTAACATGAAGAGGTTTTTTTAAATGAACTTTTTTTCAAAGGAAAAAAATGAATATACACAAATAGAAAAACTAAAATTCAGGCTGGGACTTCTCTGACATTCATATGCCTCTTCATTAGCAAGAAAGCAAGAAAAGGCAGTTCTTACAATGTAGGGGTGTATCTGAAGAATTTCAACTCAGTTTTAATTGTGAAAAACATCATTCCTAAGTGTTTTGTTATAAATAAACATAAACATGGCGATATAATCTGGTTGATTTTTTTTTCTTATTCCCTATAACAACAAGAACAAATGTTAGTTGAAATGAGAGAGTTAACAGCTATAGGTTATTTTGCTTTAGTTGAGAGAATTTAGCTTATTTATCATTGGCTGTGGCCAAGAATGTGACTCTAGGCTCAGTGTATAATTAGACACAGTCCTTTTTCAAGTGCAGAAACCTGGAGGAAAAAAACCCACATGCTTTTCAAACACATTTTTTATTCTAAATAAAGAGATCTAATTTAGATCTTAAGTGGGAGATTCGCAAATATCTATACCTCCCAGCTCCATCAAAATTAACTTACAAAGCGTGATATTCCTGTTTGGCAAATTCAAGAGGAACTGCAGCCACCTAAGACATCCAGATTTCAATCTTTGAAATTTGATTTAGGGAAGCCAATTACCAGCCTGCTTTCAAATGATTATGGTTTCCATTCGCTTTCTGTTATTTTTAAAAATCTCTAGCTCCTGCATAGACTTCTTTATTTCAGGCTTTCAAAAATTTCTATTTCAGTGTGGTTGTTGTTCTTTTAACGTTTTATTTAGTGACAAGTTCTTTCAACAAACAAGTTACCAAGATTTAATCCACAGCAGAAATGAGAAAGGCAAAAGTGCCTTCCAAATTGTTTTTTTTCCCTCACATGGGACAACTGATTTTTTCTTCCTAGAGGTCTGGTAGCTAAAGAGCCATGGCCTCTATGCCTCTAGAACACACCACCACAAGCCAGTCTTGAACCTCTTCCAGATACCAGGTAGTACCCCGGATTTTCTCTCCCTTACAGGGAAATGTACACAGGTCCTGAATTCCCTGGACAGTGATAGCATCTCAATCCCAGAACTGAAGACTGTTGATGCAGCAAAGGGCAAGCTTATTGGACTCTCACTGCAGAGAGGAGGTGAGAAGAGTACAGGTGAGAACAGTTACCGAGGTCATGAAAGAGCTAGGCCTGAACCCTGGGATCTTGATTCCATGCCAGAATTCTTTCTTATTTAGCCTTGGCAGGCTGTAATCAATTTTTTTTTTTTTACTTTTAAAGTTCTTTATTCTTATTTTAAACTTAATTCTGCAAAAAGCAACACATTCTCAGGAGTTTACAGCTTTGTGTCATTATGAAGCAATCAATATCACTCTTGGAAAGAAATTCAATAAAATCTTCTGTCAAAGGGTCTTTGCTACTTCTTGCTGGGTCTCTCAAGTTCACCAAACATTCTGATTTTCTATTATATTTGTATTAATTTATTAATGCTTACTCACATACTTTAAACTAGTCAGCCAACTCTGATCAATAAGACAAGCAGAAGAACAAGGAGACAGAGGCAGAGGAATTAATAATGTTACCAAGGACACAACAGTATAAGGGTTTTTCTGAGTTAGGAAGCACATTTCTCATTTTAACAAGAAAATGGAGGTGGGAGACGTCAAGTAATTTTCCCAAGGATCAACTTGCATAGGAGAGGCATGAAGAGTTGAACCACTTTGACCCCACATCTCTTCATCCTGAAGCAAATGTTTGCGAACTCAGTAAAAAAGACAGGGAAGGGGCTTTTTAGAAAGTTTAAGACTTTATTCCCAAACACTGCTCTTTTAAAGTCACTAACATAAGAAATCATCTGCATTATTTCCCTAACCCTTTGGCCATTTTCTCCATGAACAAGGCCAAGTGTTTGACTCCTTCTGTCATGCTAATAAATAAGGCAGTGTGATGAAAACTTTTGGGGTGATCTGTCAGATACTTATGAGTTTCTCTTTTTCATAGGGAGATATACACAGGATATGAATACCCTAGAAAAACACCAGTTGTTAAGGAAACTGTTCACCTGGTGCTGGGGTGACTTTGGTTGGCTTTAAAGGGTTGTCTTTGTCACCATCAGGTTTGTTATTCTCAGATTGCTCAACTGAAAAGGCCCTGCACTGAGCTGCAAATAGAAGTCACACACTACCAATTAGTCCTCTTACAAAACTCATTTTTAGATAATGTTTCATAAGACATATCATAAGTGGATAATATACCCTCCAGGAGACAAGAGAAAATCAAAGTACTTTTAACAAATTTTAAATGTATAGCTAATACTGAGCCTTTAAAGATTATTAGTGGTAATAACTCAAGTTATGTTAAACTCCAAAAGTTGGTGAAATATTTTCATACACATAATTTTAGTGAATGCCAAAAGCACCCCTAATGTAAATTATAAACATTAGGTAAATACTAACCTATGTTTTTAGTTGGGCTACGTCTTAGGGATACAAAACATTAATTCAAAATATCATTTGTTTTAAAGAAAAAATATGAACTCAGTATATTTATAACTATCTTCTTCAGGAAAACATTAGATAAGACTCAGAAACTGGAATATACTTGTCCATTTAGTCTACTTATATATGAATTCATTTACATCCAGAGCTGGAACTAGAACTTTTTGATACCAAAAGTTACTCTTGTCTGTGTATAAGAGTGTAAATAGTAGAAATTTAGAGTAGATCATCATAGAAGTAAAATTTAGAGAAAAGTGGTCATGAGAATGTTTTAATTAATTATTTCTATTACTTTAGTAGCTTTTAGCACTTAATATTTATAACTTTAGCATTAAAATCTTAATTTGTTTTACTTTATGCATATGAGTATTTTGTCTGCATGCATGAATGTGCACTGCATATGTACCTGGTGTGTATGGGAGTTCAAAGGGGATCAGAAACCCAGGAAATGACACTATGCATGGTGTGGGCTACTAAAAACTGAACCCAGATCCTCTGCAAGAGCAACAAGAACTCTTAACTCCTAAAACAACTAAGTTCCTAATTTTAATTTTTTCAGACATTATAGACCCTCTACCTTCTGTTGCTGTCAACAAAATGTTTCACATCCCTACTAACAAAAGTTATAATGCCAGATGGTTAAAGAGAAATGGAATCTAGGCTATCATGTAACAGTCATCTCTGCATGCCCTGGTGTACTTTGGTTAAACATGACATTACATGGGATTCTGGCTCTCATGGCAGTGGCAGAGAAGATGAAGACTCTGGAGTGCCAAGTCTACAAAAGGCAGACTATTGAAGTTTTTAAATAAGATTTTAAGAAAAAGTAATTAGAAAGGCTCATGAAGGTGGCTTTATGATGAGAATTGAATAATATCTTCACAGCAGTCTTCATAAAAAACAGAAGTGATTATGCCAGCTGGGTTTTTTTAACCTCTTAGGTAGCAGAAAATTAATTAAAACTGCAGCTATAACTATTTAGGTTATCTATGCAAAATGATTTTCCAAAGTGAAATTGTCAGTTCTGGAACCAAATGCGCAGGGAAGTTGTGGGATTTGTTTGAAAATGGGGGTTTGTGGAAGATAGGGATTCTTAATCTCTATTCATGGTTCAAGTGAGACAGGAGTCCAGGCAGAAATGTGGACTAGATGGCTACCCAATTTGCTCAGGCCCCATGGCTCTATCAGTAGGATGGGCTCAGCTGCTAAAAGCATCCTCAGATATACCTCAGTCATCTTTCACCTTCACAGCGATTCCTATAATCATTCTATTGTTGTGGAATATTATTTTAAGAAGTGTTAGTTTGTTTATGTTGTGGAACATTTGCTTATTAATACAAAGATATGTTGTATTCTTTTATGTTGCATTTTTTCTTGACTCAGTGAAACTGTGTTATTTTGACACCTGATTGGTCTAATAAAGAGCTGAACAGCCAATATTAAGACAGAAGAAAATGTAGGTAGGGCTGGCAAGCAGAAAGAATAAATAGGAGAAATCAGGGAAAAGATCAAGGACCAAAAGGAATAGGAGAGGAAGATGTTAGGGTCAGGTCACCCAGCTACATAGCAGCCATCAAATAAATAAATAAAGGAATGTAGAATAGAGAAAGATAAAAATCCCTGAGGCAAAAAGTGGATGTGATAATTTGAGTTAAGAAAAGCTGGCAAGAAATAATCCAAGCTAAGAATGGGCATTCAGAAGGAAGAATAAGATCCTGTGATTTATTAGGAGATGAGTAATAGGACCACAAAGAGCTCAAAAAGTACCCAAACAATAGCGTTCTTTGGAGACAGTAATAAGAGTCTTTAGCTCTCTAAATGAAGATATATGGGCTTCTAAGTTTTCTCACTAGGAAATAAAACACAACAGAGACATGAGAGGGATGTGACATGGTGAACTGAGAACATTTCCCCCATGTAGGTCATTGGACTAACAACTAAGAAATAGGGCCCAGAAGGGTGAAGGATTTGGATCACCTAGCTTTAGAACTATGAAGTTGAAATGAAATTCATGGTTTTCAACTCCCTGTACATCAGCTATTTTATAAAACATGTTTTTCACTGTGAAAGACCAAAATCAGACTTTGGAAAAGAGTATGCCTTATAATATGTTCAGATGATTAAGAAATCAGAGGAAACACCCTGAGAAACCTCTGACTCTCTTCATACTATGGTGATAAAATTAGGTAGCTCCCCACATTGACAGATGTGTGCAACACTCTATAATAGCCCTAGAGCTCTTTGTACAGATAAAATCCCTATCTTGCCATATGGATTCATTGTGTGTTGCCAATAAATACTGAGCATAAGCTTTAGAAACAGAAAATACTTGATTAACCTCAACTTTCTCAAGTCTTTTTTTAATGGTTTGAGAGACTTTGGACAAGTAACTTAACCATTTGTTTCTTCACCTCAAATTGATGGTTAGAACAGTGAACTAGAATGAGCGATGTATTATCACACACAAGCATGGCACCTACTAAAATCTCAGTAAACTGTAACAGCTGCTGCTGTTGTCATTGCTTGTACCTCAGTGCTGGGCAGTTACACAAAGAGATCATAAGAAATAGCAGCCTTTACATTGATAGGAAGCACAAAGAGGCCCTTATTAAACACAATGAAACCTTTAGCTGTAGCTATGAAAGCCACGTCTCCATTGCCAAAAGAAAGTTTAGGTGAACAGGCATTTCCCTTATTTCCTAAGAACTGAACACGTAAGAAAGACTCTATCAGTGTAGCGGGTACAGATGTGAAGGAGAAGGCATGCTGTCTAAGGATGTGTAGCCAGAGTGGACAGTATCATATAAACAAATAAACTTAAAATACTACTGTGCAAGAAGATGGATGAGAGAACCAGGAAGGGGGGGGGGTTAGGCTGAATCTACATTCTAAGCAAATAGGAACAAAAGATCATGGCATTAACTAGTTTCTTAAAACTGAAATAATAGGTCAATTACATGCCATTGCTAACACTCTAGTTACAAGTGACAATACACATCATATAATGCATGAAATAACTTTTTTATAATATATAGGAAAAGTCCAGTGGCAACTCAAGGCAAGAATTATAATGACCTCTAGCAGTGCCCACTTTATTACTAAGGAAACATGTCTGTAATTGCTATAATCTCATCATCAGATGTAATCCCTTCACCTTGAACCTTATTTTCTTCATGATAAAGATATATTTGGATCCATGTCTTTTTCTAACTTTTCAGGATATATGAATATATGGAGTCTAATAATCATTTCTACTTATCTCTTACCTCAAAGCACCTAATACATGCCAATTGATGCTTAATACCTGCCAAAAATAGGACATAAGGTTGGCTAAAATAACAACTAAAATATCTAGAAAATGAAAGCCATAGTGTTTTGTGAATTCAAAGGATCTAGGAGGATTGAGTTATGTTTGATTGTATGCATATGTTTGTTGCTTGCATTTGTGAAAGGAAAGTTACTAGGTTACTGTGAGTCCTTCCCAGCTATTTCTGGTGGGGACTAAGAAGAGAATGGAGAGCATTCGCTTTTTCCTTAGCTGCCAAATTGTCCAGCAGATGAAAAATTACCATTTGAACATATTTTAGCATTAATGTTCAGCCAAGTCACAATAATGTTATGTGACAGGATTTAGAAAAGATTCTTTGTGGGAAGATGTCTTGATGTTTAGAGTTTATCGTGCATTTAATGTATTAAGCTAATTGAAAATTATATATGTGTGTGTATGTATGTATGTATGTATGTATGTATGTATGTATGTATGTATGTTTATATGTATTTATTCACCAAACAAAAGCCCTTTTCTGAATAGTACTACAACTCTACTCTGTATTCCTGGTTATTTTTTTTTTGGAGGGGGCCCTGAGTTCAGTACTCTTGACAAAAGTTTGCACCGAGAGAAAGAGAGAGAGAGAGAGAGAGAGAGAGAGAGAGAGAGAGAGAGAGAGAGAGAGAGAATAGTGTTGGTGCTTAGCCAGACTATTTAGAATGCCCCGTCACCAGTATAAGCTGTTTCCTAGGCCACTTTCTGCTTCATTGGAGAGTGGCCTGATTAGAGACAAACTGGCTGGGGGTTATGACATCTGAGAACTCCAGACAAATGTGGCTCATTGCCCTATAATCTGATTTCAGAATGGCTTATGCATTTCACATTCCTTGTGGAGGGTTTCCCACATTTATGGGTAACTGATGAATATTTCTTTTCTTTCCTTTTTCTTCTTTTTTTTGTGCAGGGGGAAAAAAACTCTCTTCATTATTTGACAGAATAGGGCAGCCACCTCTTTGGAGTGAGGGCTGCATTATGAATCAGTGTTTTTCTGTTTCTTCCTTTCATTTACCTGCTGGTTTACTAGACACCCTGGGCGGCTCTGAAACCTCTCAATGACGTCAATGGGACAGAGAAATTGGAGCAGCAGAGACAGCTGCAATGCACCAACTCTACTGAGGTTTTATTCTTTTCTCCCAGGGTGACATCTGAGACAGATATTATCAATCAAGCCTTCTGGCTCAGCACCAATCAAAGGCATTTTATAACGCAAAGCAGTAAAAGCTGCAATTAGAACATTGGCTTGGCTTTTTCCCTAGGAATATTTTCTTCATGACAATTAATAATGCAATTAAAACTGGATTAAACAGGAGAATGCTTACTAAAATATTTAATTAAAATATGGGAGCAATTTTCTTTAATGTTTCATTTAGCACATTATTTAAGAGTACTTTGTATTTTGAATTTTAAAAATTCAAGCATTAAAAATAACAGCTTTCTCAAAAACCACTAATACAAGGCAATATCAAAGAAATGTGCACATTTCTCAGTCAAGTAACTGAAAGGCCAGTGACATGTTCAGCACAGTCTCACTATCCTTTAAGGAGTCAGCAGCATCAAAAGTTCTGTGACAACCGACTGGAAGGCACCTGGCATTTGGTGAATTAACATTCTTTTTCAAACTCATTCAAAATAAAAACCAAAAAAAGAGTAAAGAAAGTCAATTGCTTTTTGTTGTTGTTTTGTTGTATTATTCACCAATCTTAAAGTTCTCATCTTAGAAATAGTCTTACATGTTTCATCATATAATAGCATATTGAAAGCTAAAAAATATATAATACTTAATGACATAGTTTGAAAAAAAGGTCTCTCATTTTTTCTCTATTTTTAAAAGAAGAAATCTTAAATGACTGATGATGTCTAAAGTGCTCTCAGTAAGTCTAAAATAATAATTTTTTGTTTCTTTTCTAATTTCTGTTTATTTTTACGGTTCTGTATGATAGCTAGGCATAGAAACTTCCCACCAGGGAGATGGGTGCAGAGCCCATGGCAGGCTTGCTTGCCCTCCTACCTGGAAACCTGTTGGCAGATTCTGGTGATAGTATGCAAACAATGTGGAACAGAGAGAAGATTGTTCATAGAGATATAGAGGAAGACATCAATGTTGCTCTCAAGGTTCTGTGGCCTAGCTAATTGGATCTAAAGCCAACAGCTGGAAAAGTCAAAGTGGAGGAGGACAAAAGACAATTTTTTAGCAACCACCTACCACCCTTGAAGTATGACCATCAGCTCTTACAATATTCTATCAGCTAATATCATATCTAATATAAAACCAGACCTAATAACGGAACCTAAAATATAAAAGGCCACTGTATAAAGACTTTGATTTTTAATGAGGAACAAATCAAAGAACATATGCTTATATGTCAGCACTGAAAATTTAGGCTAGGTACAAATGGATGATAACAAATATCTTGACAAATAGATCATGTTTACCTACGGCAGGGACCTAATGTGCTCTTTCTTATTTGAATTTAAACAAATAAATTTTGTTTTAAACACTCTTCTATGAATTTAGCTGTGAAACAAAAAATTTAGTCAGCTGAACTTCATAACCAATTCACCACTAATTTCTTTATTTCTGTTTTCAGCATAATAGTATTTGGACAGGCATGGAGACCTAATGGATGTGCCTGTATACCCATTCTGTGTCCTACTAGGTACATATCTTTGAATGACCACTTGGACACAATGTAAGGAACTGAAATGACACATGAATAAAGAACCTCAAGTACTCTAAATGTGATCACTGCTGTTTTCAGATGTTTGTGTAAAATTGTGTGTTAGTGTGTTTCAATGCCAAGTAATGTGCTAGTGGGGACACACACACATACATACACACACACCCACTCAGCTAGCAATAGCAATATGAAAATTATTCTCACTTCCTGAAGCTAATCACCACTATCAGTAGCAAAAAAAAAAAAAAAAAAAAAAAAAAAAAAAAAAAAAAAAAAAAAAAAAAAAAAAAAAAAAAAGGAAAAAAATTAGGGCCATTTCATAGCTATGGGAAACCAACTCAGAGTCAGTAGCCTGCCAAAGTGTTTAAATGAGTCTAAATGCTCAGGTTATCTAGTAACCAGGATTGTTTCTGGCCTTTCTTGAGGGAGGTTCCTCTTTTCTTGCCACATGTCCCCTAATTTACGTCACCACTAAGGAGTATGGCTGTAAGCTTATTAATGTTTCTCCTGCCTTGAACTTGGTCTACTTGAGCATCCTTGCAAATCATCAGTCTAGCCACAGTGCTTCTTGCCTAAGAACTCCATCATTCCTCAAAGCTTCTATGGGGGAGGGGTTGTTTCCTAGCATGTCTCAGCAGACCTTCCATGATATGCAGCTTGATTAATTTCCTAATTTTCTCTTTCTTGTGTGAGTCAGGATTCACTGTGAAATCATCTTTCAATTTGCTGCACTCTTTCATGTTTCCATATATCATCTGTCTTTGCCTCATCTCATCTCAACGTGCTGCTTCCTGTTAATAAAAACTTCTATTATGGCAGATGCTGTCCAGACCACAGCTCTATTTGCTCACATCTGCTTCCTCTCTGCTTGACTGGGTTCTGTAAAGTCATAGCTGCAGGTTATTTATTTCTTTGTCCCACCTAGTCATGCAAAATGGATCCACAATGTCACCATTTCTGATTTCACTTGCTCTATCTTATTGAGAAAGTTTTAATTACCTTTTGGTGGAACAGGAATAGATTGATATGGGCGACTCACTAGCCATCGGTCCCATGGTCTAGGTATTGTTTCCACTAAGGAAATATGTATTTGGTGGCTTCAAGAATCATGAGACAGGATACTATAAGTTCTAGAAGTGGATTCAAATAAATGGATTTGAAGTCCATAGCTTTATTAGTGTTTTTTCTTTCCATTTGAAGTTGAGAGGTGGTGAGATGTTGAAGAAGCTCTGAGGAAGATAATGGGCTCTGACATTCTCAGGTCAGGTCAGGTGGGAGCTGGGGTGGTATTCCCTGGTAGAGACTAGTTGAAAGCAGAATGTACAGAGTCTAAGGCCTCCCTGTCCTTGTAAGAAGTGCATTGTTCACCCTGTCAAACCAGAAAGGCAATGCAGTTTGAGGGAGGAGTCTACCCAGCCTCTACATCAAGCCAGCTAGACTAAGCTTGATGTCTTGAGTCATTTATTTAGTCATTCATTTAAAAATATTGATTAACGACTGTATTATTCTAGATGTTGTAGATTCAGTGTTGAGCAAATTGGGCAACTTATACTCCTTAAGTATCTATTTTAGTATAGTTTCTACCTATAACTCATTTTTGATATAAGGATCAGGTTATGCAGAATACTCTTTTTATCAATGGGCAGACTTCTTCCCTTTCTAAGCCATACTGCTGGATCTCCCCCATGTAATTTATGTTTCTTACCATTAGGTTTTGTTTTTATTGCTAGTCACTTTGTGCAGTCTCCACTGTCTACTGACAAATAGGGTCACTGAAGTCTAAGTATGCATTGGTCTTTCCCTCGCCTAGAGTTACCCATTTTTCATTTAATATTTCTTTGACACAAATGACTTGTTGGTTGAGTTTTCATGATAAGACTGATGAACACTAATGAATCAGTGATTTAAGTAAAAATAACAATAAAGAAATGAAGTTATTTTTCTACTGATAGTTGGTTGATATCCATCAATTTGGTTAATATAAGATTCATTGTTTAAAATTAATAAGAAGAGCTGTATCTCATGTATTTACTATAATATCTGCATATAGTATATCTTATATAGTTCCTCTTTGCCCATAGCAAAAATATCATAAAGATTTGTTAACTGCTGTAGTAAGCAATCAAAATATTTTTAGATGAGATCATTAGTCATCAACAAACTGGGTAATAAATGTTTTCTGTTTATAAAGGTCACAAAAGAATGTAAATATACTCATTAACTAAAATTTAAATATTTATATGCTTATGCATGATAACTTAAAAGTTAAAATCATTACCAAGAAATCAGCAATTATGCAAATTGCATTTCACACATGCTGAAAGAGCAAGCATTTTAGAGTCATGCAGAACTGAATTTTTCATTCAGATTCTGCTCAGTATGTGTTCCAGGAAAATTAACATTATCTAAGCCTTATCCATTATACAGGAATAGGAGTCCCTGCTAAGCAGTTTCTCATAAAAAAACAAAAAAACAAAAAACAGATCAGTGTGCATAAGGGACTCTACCTTGGCAAAAGTAGATATTTTATGTTTTTAAAGAATGTAATATATTTTTATTTATTTAGAGTTTGTTCAGGAGAGAAAAGAAAAATCATTAAATGGTGATTCCATAGTATGTTCCCTATCCTAAACTTTTCCCAAATAATATGACATATACATACACAAAGCATTCTTCTATTCATGCTTTTGCAAATTGTCATTGTGACAAATAATTTTCACAAATAATTGTCATTGTGACAAAAGATTATAATAATTATGTGAATTATAATTCTACTCTAAGATGTGCCCTATTCTAAAAAGTGATTTTGAGGAATGACTCAAATTTCACTGAGAAATGCTTCCTACTAATGCCCACATTAACTAGGTCTGAAGCTTCACCTAGCTTGTGAGCCATTACAACATGTACCTTTTAAAGACTGCAGGGCATTGCCAGAGCCCTGATTGATTCCTTGGAAATCAATAAACACCAAGGGCCTTGAGCTGAGATTCCTAAAGTGTTACAGAGCCTGAATATCTACTACATGTGTGAGACACATCTCTGAGTTGTCATGTTCTGAATGTGGCTTATGATACTGCTCAAAGCTTCAATGCTTTGATGAAACTTTGGTGTCTCAGCATCATCATCTTAGTTTACAAATAAGCCCTTTTAGACCAAGCATTCCCAGTAAGAGGGCTAAAGATTAAGGCTTATAGCATGTAATCCGTACAAAGTCCCTAAAATTTCTGAATATAAGTACACATCAATTGTTCCCCCACATACTTACTTATTCATTAGTTGATGAGTACTTGCTAAGTGCTAATTGTTAGTCTATGCATATATACATGTATATCTACATCTATATCTATACCTATATACCTATATCCATAAGTCAATTAGCAAGACTGGAAAAAATTCTGTGTCTAATGGAGCCCACATTTCATTCTGCTGCAGTGAGTAATATGGGAGGTGGAAGAACATACATACATACATACATACATACATACATACATACATACAATGTAGAAGCCATTCTTAAGGCTTTATCTTGGTCAGACCAGTCATGCCCATTTCTGTTTGTGTCTCTGGAGGGCCTCCCTCACACTCAGCTGCCAGAGACACGAAGTACAAATGCCATCCCTCTGTGAAGCCTGACATAGCTCTCTATGGGATCCAAGGAACTTTATGTACAACTCTTCTATGGCCTTCCTCAGATCATCTTCTTAGTATATCTATCTCACTAACAAGGCTGCAAGGTCCTCCTGCACAGGAATGTGGCAAGGACGGATCCTTTCTAAGTGTCCCATCACTAGGGCCACTGACAACAAGCATGACAGAGGAACAGTTTCAATAATGTCAGTGAGTAAATAAATGCAGTTTTATTCTAGCATATAGAAAAGGGAAATTAAAGATGAGGGTATCTGTGATTAGGGTACTTCTTTGCATACTACCTACACTGACTGAATCATTCATGAACTTGAGCGATGTTTTTCTTGAAGTAGAGATAATTTGCATGAAATACTTCAGTGTTGCTTTTCAAAAACTTGATGTGGCAGGCATGGTAATTCAAAGATTCACTGTTCGTCGTTGAAAGAAATATCAATAAAATTGTCTATTGATATATTTTAAGGCTTGATTACCTTTGGAAATGCTTAATTTCACATTTCTAATTTGGTTTAGATAAGCACAGATGAATTTTTAGTTCCTCCAACCTTGTAAATATCATGAGGAAATTGAATTCCTGTGGGGGTGAGGTTAGCCCTTGGAACCACTGTGTTAGCACAACAGTTCTTACTCTGCAGTACTGCATTTCAGTGTAAGAGTGTCAAAAAGTAGATGAACCTGTAACTGTTAGTCAATACTGAGAGTGAGGCTGGTGGTTTTATAGGCAAAGTTCTTAAATCACTATCGGATTTGGTAATGCTTTGCCAGTTGACCCCAGTCTTGGGATCTTCATTGCAGTCAGCTTGGGGAACTTTGTCCTTATTGATTCAGCTGTGCAATAAAGAGAAAGCTGTATCTCCTACAGGGAGGAAGGTCTTAGGAGCAACATCTCTTCCTGCAATCAACTCTCAGGATAATTTTAGATCTTCTACTGAACCGATAGCCTGAGCCATCTGTTTTAACCAGCTTAGAAGTTCTAGGTACTGTTTAGACTGAATAAGAACACGTTTATTCTTGCTCTTTTGTCTGCTTAGAAAAAAAAGAGTTTTTGCATGACTCTTAAGGGAAATAATCTCATAGGGTTTATCTGTCTGTCCCCAATTCAACAGAAGTGCATTTGTACTTCTTTCTCATGCCTGCCCCCGACCCTTAACAACACTCAGCTCCAGGCAGAGAACAGTGAGTATGTGATGAATGATGGATGATTGGCATAAGTGCACATTCTGCTTAAGTAGGCTGTGGGAAACTCCATTATATAGCAAAGGAAGAAAACATAAATGTGGTTTTTCAAGCGTCATGTACATTTTTTATTTTTCATGGAAGTAGGATTGCAGACACTGCTTTCTGCTTATTTCGTGTATGGCTAAAATCTCAAGAGGCGAATGCTATCTATAGTACCAAAAGGAATCAGCTTAGTGTCTATAAATAAATTAGCTGTTGATTGAAATGGTTTTTTTTCTTCTGTCTGTACCTACCAGTGCCTATCAGTAAAAGATAGTGCATTTATTTTATACAAATATTCAAAATTCACTGATTCACTGGCTTTTCTCTTCACCACAGAATCCTAGTTTTAGGCAGTGTTGTCTCCCCCCACCCCAATGCTGAGTTTTTTAGAGAAAAGGGTTATTTCTGGACTATAGAAAAGCTGTGCTTCACAACAGAACTACACACAGAATTATAACCTAATGGTTGTCAGAACTGGCTCTTGCACGGTTTGACCATTAGCTTCTGCTTAGAGTTGAGCAGTGTCGAATACATTCAGTCAGGCTCTATGGATTTTCTTAGTTCAGAGACTAAATATTTACTCATTTCTAGTAATGGCAACAAATTAGTAACTTAGATTCTTATGTGAATGGCTGTGGTACTAAGTTAATTCATCACCTGACCTACTGGATACACTAAGTGTAGGTGCAACCCACTTTAAGGAGTAGCACAGAACAAAGGGAATGGCTACAAAATAAATGAATGAGATGCATCTTAGTGTGTAGAAGACCCCATTAATGAAGGGTTTGTCCTCATGTTCCTTTAAAGCTTAGCTTCTATGGAGTATAGAAATAGCTGTTTACATAGAAATACCTGAGACATGTGTAAGTGAAAAAGGAAAGTGCAATTTTATTTGCCATCTGAATTTGCTGTTAGTTGTAGTTCAATAGAAACAATATTAAAGTAAACTAACTTTAAAAGCTATATGTAAGTCAAATGGTTTCAACTGGAATAAATGTACTCTTAACTCTTAAGGAGTTATATAAAAAGAGACCAGTCACTAATTGTAGAAAGTTTATAAAGTTTCATATGCAGGTTTCTAAGCCTTCTACTGTCAAAACTTGAAAATATTTTTCCACTTATAATTCAGCAGTATAATTATGATCCCATTTTCAACTTGCCATTGCTCCTCCCTAAAGACTCCAGAGAAAGGCAAACAGCTTCTTGTGGGCTTAGCAGCACTCATCTAAATTTTGTCTTGTTAAAATAGAACACAACTCTATTTCTTTGGAAGAACCCTTGGCTTCCATAGAAACCACCCTAACTAGCCTCCACCTCCAGGCTGGTGTCTCATTGAGCTGCATCTTTTTTCTATTTGACTATACTTATGGTCTCCTCATGGCTCTGTTCTAAGGTTCAAGCAGCTTGGTTTGCCTTTTCAGTGTTGCTTCAGGCTATCACTTCTCCTGTGATTTGGGACAACAGTATTTCTTTTACTGTCAAGGGAATTCAGATTTGCTATATAGTGATTAGAAGGTCTTCCATTTTTCTGTTTACTTCCATTTTTTGCTTACTTATCCATCAATATTTTAGTAATGAATCCTGTCTTTTATGACCCTATTGGATCCAAGCATATCTGTGCTGCCAGGACAAAGCATGCACGCATGTATTACTGTTGTAACATCCAATTTATAGCTGTTCATTTATTTTAGGACTCATATATCTGATAGTTTTCATTTCTCGAAACCCAGTGAAGTAGCTGATAAATAACGAGAGCTCAACAAGCATACATTGGAAAGATGAGTAAATCAACCATTTTGAGGGATAAGTGAAAATATTATCAGTTGAATTGTATAGTACATTACAGCTGAAAAAAAAGGACTTTCCAACAATGTTAACCAAATATCAGATAATACAGAGTAGATAAAAGTGGAATTGTTTGTATGTACATGATGAGTTCTTTGGGTCAGAGTCTGTGCTAAGTACTTTTATGTCTTATTTAAATATCATAGTCAGCACATCATACCCATATTATTTTTATTTTGTCTCTGAGATGAGCTTGGTTTTGAGGTGCTTTATTTGTGCCAGGACCTGTACTGACACTTTTCATTGGGTCCCAATCTTCACGACACTTTAAGGCAAGCACTAGAAACCCATTTACAGTCAAGAAAACTGGAGTCTTCATTCACCCAAACTCAAAGAAGCTGGATATTGCAGCTATATGGATCAGGTTCATTTAGGCAGCCCTATCTCAATGGAACAGTATCACACTCTCCACTGTGACCCAGCTGTCCAATAAGTTTCCAAAGACATGTCATCCCCAAAGGGAATTTGTGATCCAATAAGCTTAATTCAACCTTTCTCTTCTTAAAATACATCAGTTTTCTAGAAAGTACAATTAATTACATTGTTCACATAGCATAGTTTCAAAGTCTCACAAGTATTTTCTACCCCTTGCCATTTATTTGTGGGCACATGGCTTCCTTAAACTGATACAAAGGAGGTAGATAGTATAAAGGAGATGGAGGTGGGATTGCTAGTAAATATTGAATTCTTTGGACAAGATACGATGCTAAGTACTTCTGTATCTCATTTAAAAGCCACAGTCAGACACATTTATACTAAAATGAGAGGAAGATAATTTTTTGAACCAATTAATCAAATTTCTCTTTAAAATACAATCTTTCTAAAGGAATGATAAGAATTTTAAGTTCCTTTTTCTTGCATGCTTCCTAGATTCTAGAAAAAAGTTATCAAGAAAAATTGTGATTTGACATATGAGGACTAGTTATGCTTAAAATAAAGAACTAGGATGCTATGATTTCCTGATTTACTCATTAATATTGCTGGAAGTGAAGACAGAGTCTATATGTCACTATGCCAACCTTCCTTTCTACCCTCTAGAACCACTGTATGTAATGCTCCAGTTTCAAATATCTGCTCAAATTTCTTTGGGATAAATACAGCTGAAATTTCTCAATGGTACAAATCAGTTTTTGTCAAACCAAAAAGTGTCTGCTTGGCTCTGGTCTGTGACATTTTTTTGTTCCCCACCTACCTGTAATTCCATAGTTGGTAAAGACATTAGCCCTCAAAATAAAGTCACATTGATAGACAACAGATATATTTTAAACATTGCAACTTCATTCAGGTTTCTCCTATAATTCAGAAGTACAGGATTAGAGCTTGACCATATTGTAATAGTAGAGCAACTCAACACGCTTAACACGTGTGAGGCCTTAGGTTCCACCCCCAGTATTGCCAAAATAAACAAACAAAAAGTATAAGATTAAAAACATAATCCATGAACTACATAATATATGCATTTAGGCATGGTTTTAAAAATCGTTACAGTTTTGTAATACCTGCCCATTATCTTCTATTTGTTTTTTGAAAGAGTTTAATAGGTGGAAGATTTACAAATAGTATTATTTAAAGTTCAAATCAAGAACATTAATATTTACAAACTTCACTCTGGCTTAAATAAGAAGAATACTTATCACTCTGGGGAAAAATACCTCACTCAATTTATTCTGTATTCTCAAATTAAAACAAAAATCAGAAAGTAAAGAACTTTTACTATCTGAAAAAAAGTAAAAGAACTTTCACTATGCTTAAAACATTGTATAATTTTACAGAGTGCAAATTTTCTCCAAGCATCTGCTTATTCGAAATTTCTCGTCACTCAATGTTTAAGTATGAAGCCACCTCCCAGTTCTGCTTATGAAGTGTCAGATCAGGTTTGTGGCTACAGCAACACCTACCATATCCACGAGTGTCGCCTGGGAGGAGGCAAGTCGCTCACGTGCAACATCCTGAACGCCGATACACTGTCAGCCCACCGCTCAGCTACTTAGCTCATCTCCACGCATTTCCCTGTGTTCCCGCTGCCAGAGTTTCTACTGAGCTCTTTGTCTGCTCATCTTTCTTTCTGATGGCATGCCACTTTCTATTGCAGAGTAGAGATCGTTCCAATATGAGTAGGAATGACTTAGCAGACGACACACAAGGTTGCAGAGGACTATCACAAGTAGCTTCCTTTAGAAATCAGATGAGAAAACTGACGTGCAGCCAAGTCAGCATGAGAGCTTCCCGTGGGGTGTGTGTAGACTGCATGCAGTTTACCTCAGCGAAGCAAAGAATTTGAGTATCCGAAACTGCAGGAAACCCCCTCTTTAAACGGTATTCATTTTGTCCCTTGCTCTGCATTTTCTCTTCCGTGCCCGGTGATATGTCAGCATGTTGGGGGTTTTCTTTTAGCCGAAGTTCACCGTGCTCACATTAATCAAATGAACTCTCTTTCCACCCTTTGCATTGCATTTTGAGCTATTGAACCTCCTGTCAGACTCGTTCTGCATTGTTTAGCCTATTCAGTCCACGAAGAGAGAACACCTAACACACAGGGTCAGATTTCCTGAATGACATATGTTAGACTACAGCCAGGGAGAAACCCTGGAGAGATTTTAAGTCCTTTTCGTTGCAGAGGATTACAGAGCAAAGAAAATGTCTGTGTTACACAAAGAAATAACAGTGAGACTGGGATAATGAATTCAACTTTCAGGTTTGGGTGGGCTCTCCTGGCTGCTGTCAGCATGCTGGTGTGCATTTCAACTTCTACCTCTGGCTGGAGAAGGTTGGTCTCTCAGTAGATGGAATGGTTCTTCAAGGCACAGGATCACCATTAACTCAGCATAGCAATGAGAGAATCAAAGACCCTCAGATTGCCCCAGGGAACCAAAGTGATAAAATAGATCCCAAAGACATTCAACAGGGGAGCACAGGAGTGCCAGTATCCTGGATCTTAGGATAGACTGGCAACAGCAATCTTCAGTCAGCTGAGAAGGTAGGATTACTTGGTGTCATGTTTGTCTCTTGTTTTGGGCTTTTTTCTTATTTATCAACATTTCACATTCCAGTGATTGGGTATTTTAACTGAATCGAAGTTTCTGGAAGGGTTGCCCAGTTATTTTCAGGATTTTTTTTACCCACTTCTTTGCTTTCTAGCCCTCACTATGCATCAGAGAAGCTGACCTTAGGAAAGAACCCATTTTCTGTTATGGCAACAACTGCCATGCGTGTGTGTGTGTGTGTGTGTGTGTGTGTGTGTGTGTGTGTGTGTGTGTATGTATGTATGTATGATGTATGTATGTGAGAAGATCAAAGATTAAACATGAGACCCAGTTTTCTAGTTGGAGTTTGCTCTTGTGCATTTGTGCACTACAGTTTACTTTCAGAATAACATACAGAAAATTACTTTAAAACCCAGACCACAGGTCATCCATCAGTCATTGCTCCAAAATTTGCCTCTACTATGTTCAAAATCAGAACCAAAGTCATATTAATCTCAAGTTCAGATGTGATCTTGTCATCTCAGCTCTACATTCTCCCCCTCTTCCTCATAGGTTCAACCAGGAGCTTTTGTGGTTCCTATACCATGCCAGAAGTTCTCCTGCCTCAGAAAAATTTCAATGGCCATTCTCCTAGTTAAAAAAAAAAAAATGCTCTTCTCAGCAAGGAGCTATGGCACACATTTATAATCTCAGTACTTGTGAATCTGAGGCAGGAGGATTGAAGTGAGTTCAAGGCCAACTTAGCCTGCAAAGTGAGACCTGGTTTTATTAAAAAAAAAAAAAATCAGCGACCAATTCCTCCAAGGTAAACAAAGTTTCCATCATATTTTCTCATGTCATTGATCAAATGTTACCTGCTTATAGAGGCTAAGCCTGGCCATCCTGTTTCTGCACTCTGCACTTGGCTACATCACCTCTCATAGTATCTGTCACTAACATACAACTGAATATACATCACATTCACATCATTGCACAAGGGTACCTCAACAAAAAGAGAATATGAATAATCCTCCTGCTCCTTAATTGTCAGGGTCTGCTTTACTTCCTACTATAATGTATGTGCTCAATAAATGCTTGCTAAAAATTAATTAATTCATAAATAAATATGAATGCCAGTCCACAGTTTTACAGGCAACAAAACAGAAGAGGGTTGGCTTGATTTGTAGTTAAACATAAGTGATTTTCACTGAAACAATATTTTGGGCCAGGATAACTTGTGTTTAGAATAATGTGCATACATATGCATAGAAATGCATGTGGAAGCCAGGGGCCATGTCAGGCATCATTCTTAATAGTATTTATTTCTTTATTTGAGAACAAGCCTCTCACCAAACCTGGAGTCATTAATTTTGTTAATATGGCTGGCCAATGAGCTCCAGGAATCCATCTGTCCTCCCCCCACCCCAGTGCTGGATCTACAAAACTATGCCACTGCCTGTATATTTTGCATGACTCAGTTCGGGGTCGCAGTAGGGATCCTTGCAGATACCCTCAACAGCAGCAGGAGCTGTGGGTGTGGCCAGGTGCAGAGTTCAGCTGCCCCCTGCTCCAGAGTGTGCTGGGACGCCACAGAGAGCACCGGTCCTCTGACTGCTGGGATCCAAATCCAGGTATTCATGTTTGTACAGCAGGCATTATACCAACCAAGCCATCTCCCCCGCCCCAGAGCAACTCTTGTAGAAAAGGCTTGATTTTTTTTTTTTTCTAGTGGCAAGGGAACCGAACAGTACAATCAATGAACAACATTCAACAGAGAGGAAGGCTGCCTTGGTGACTGAGGTTTGGATAACTGATCAGCTAGTAAGGTGACTTTTGAATGCTACTTAAGAATTGCTTTTGGGTTAAAAAGGAAAGATACATTTACAAAGACTAACTAGTAATCTTTAAACAAGAAGTTTTTATAGTTGAAATGTGGCTCATTCATTAAGTCATTCACACCAGTTCATTAATGCAGCCACAGTGACAGACTAGGATTTTACTCTTGAATAGAGGATAAAAATGAAAAAGTTCACCTAGTTTTCTTTTGCAGTTTAAAGGGGTTAACAAAAAAGCTTGTACTCCTTTTATTTTAAATAACATCTTAAGATATGGTCCACTGCTGTACTATATACCTTTATAAAGTATCCAACTTCAGTATGGTGACTGTTGTGCCCTGATCACTGCTGGTTTCACACGTGAGAACAGACACACATTGCCAGCTGCCACACTAGAGTTTACTCTGGAAAGTTGACGGGCAAGTACAAAGGAAGAGAAGTGGAAGAGAAAAAGAGAATGAATTTCACATGGAGTTTCTTTAAAAAAGAACAGGTGGGCACAAATTTACATAGACATGCCTCATGGCATGCCCTCTGTATGCAGCATATTCCGCTGGTGCCATGTTGACTTATTGGACTAGCACATTTACCATGTAGCTGCTATGTGCCAGGAATTCTTATAATCACTACTACTAAATTTCTCAATATTGTCACCATTTCTAAAGAGACCCATTCTCCATTCACTACTACTCCAGCCCCTTTCCTATTCTGAACATATCACATACATTAGATCATGCAGTATATAAATATATAATATAGAACATATTTGTATAGTTATAAACAAATTTATGTCATATACATATTGTCTATATACACCATTGTACTGATGGTTAGTCTTAACTGTCAACTTGGCATAGTCAACAATAGCCTTGCAAGAGTCTCAATAAAGGATTGTTTTTATAGGGGCTTGGCCTGTAGGCCTGTCTACTTTGATTAAATTGATGTGGTAAGTTCCACCCTAATACAAGTGGCATCATTCCCTATGCAAGGGGTCCTGAATGATGTAAGATTAGAAGAATTCATCTGAACATAAAACTACAAGCAAGCACATGTGCACATATGTTCATTTCTGTCTGTTCTTGAATGTGAATGTACAGTTCCTGGTTTGACTTCCTGTAGTCAGAAATTTCTATGTTCTGCCTAGCTGGTCCCATAGCCATTTAGTCCTAAATAATCACAAAAGGCTTATATTAACTATAAACTGTTTGTCCTATGGCTCAAACTTATTACTTACTAATTCTTACTCTTAAACTAGCCCATGACTCTTATTTAGCTATGTGGTTTTGTACCTTCTCAGTTCAGCATTCTCGTCTTGCTTCCTCTGTGCCTGGCTATCAAATCTCTGCTCTTCCTCTTTCCAGAATTCTTTTTGTCTAGTCACCCTGACTCAACTTCCTGTCTGCCTAGCTTCTGGCCAAGTAGCATTTTGTTAAACCAATATTTACAGTGACAAATATTTACACTGTATAAAAGCATAGTCCCACAGCAATTTCTCTACAGTAATAAACTCTAACCTGGAATTGAAAACCTGAGTAAAGCACTTTCTCCCATGAGTTGCTTTTGTCAGGATGTTTTTAATCACAGCAATGAAAATGAAGCTATGAACATTGCCCAGGTATAATATATAGTTTCCTTTCTCCCAACATAAAGCTTCACTTATATTGTAAGATATATAAGCATTTCATTGATTTTTACTGTCATAAACAATGTCATCTAGATATATCTCATTTTGTTGATGTTGACTGCCATTGGAGTTATTTCAGCTTTTAGCTATGGTTAACGATCACACGCACATACAGGTTTCCATATGGATGCATGTTTTCATTTTTGTTTGAGAGAATCTCAAAATGAAGTCACGAGGTTATATCACACTTCATCTAATGTTTTGAAGAACTGCAACTTTCCCAACCACCATACAAGAGTTCTGATTTCTCTGTATCCTCTGTAGCATTTACTATTGTGTCAGTTTAACTGTACAAATTTGATGAGGTACAAAGTGGTCATTTCATTGTGGTTTTGGCTTAAATATCACAGATTGTTAGTGATATCCTGCATGTGTTTATGTGGACACTGGCCACTTATATATCATATTTGAAGAAATGAGGATTCAAATTTTCTGCTGAAGGCCTGGGGTAGCTAAGTGATAGAAGTCCCGACTAGTTGGCATAGGACCATTAACTTATTCAACAACACAGATCAAGAAACAGAAACCAGAACAAAAACAAATAATTATTTTTTTGCTTAAATGGAAAAAACTAGGGGATGTGGAATCTTATTCCTGAGTTGTAATAGTTCCCGGTATATTCTGGAAGCAATCCCTTCACAGATATATGATTTAAAAATATTTTCTTCCATTCTTTGAGTTATTTTTCAGTAATTTTTTTGAATCTGGTTTTGTCTTTATATTTATTAAATGATGTTCTTAGATGGAAAGAAAATTTATAATTTTTAATTTTAAGTCTATCTGACCTTCCTTTTCTTTATTTCTTGTGTATTTAGCATCATATCTGAGAAACTGAATTTATTCAAGGATATGAATATTTTTATTCATTCATTAATTCATTCATTCATTCATTCATTTATTCTGAATCTTATAATGTAAGTAATCTAGGCTACCTTTTAACTCGCTGTGTAGCCCAGAGTGGTCTCAAATTTGTGGTAACTCTTGTGCTTCAGCCTCCACAGTGCTGTTATTACATGTATGTGCCATTTTTGTCTAGCTATAAATATTTACTTACTTTTATATTTTCTTAGACTATCTTTATAGTTTTATCTTGGGTAAAGGCTTTGTAGCTTTTATGTATACAGTTTATTTTGAGTTAATATTTGCTTATGATCTGATTGGGAGTACAGCTCCATTTTTCTCAATGTATGAAATTAGTTACCTTAAAATTATTTAAAAAAAATTCCCCTTGCCTTTAAATTGCCTCTACACTTTGGTAAAAAAAATACAGATTGATCATACATGTATGGGTTAATTTATGGTCTTCTGATGCTATTCCACTGATCTCCATATTTTATTAATAAAATACTGCTTGTTTTTTGTTTGTTTTTGAGACAGGCTTTTTGCAGTGTAGTTCTGGCTGTCCTGCTGCTCATTCTGTAGACCAGGCTGGCCTCAAATTCAGAGGCCTGTCTGATTGTACTTCCTGGTCTGTCTGACTCTGCTTCCTGTATGCTGGGATTAAAGGCATGTGGACCACTGCCCAGTTATAAAATATTGTTTTTAAAGTAACTTTTAATTGGAAAACTCAGGCCTCCTACAGTGTTCTCTTCGGCTTTGTTCCAGCTGTTCTAGGTCTCTTTAATTTGTCTATTAATCAGCTTGTCAATTTCCACAAAAAGAAATTGGTTGTTGACCAGGTTTGTACAAATCAACTTTGGGGAGTAATGCTACCTAAAAATTTCTGTCCTTTATTCCATGAATATGGGATGCTTTTCTACTTGGCTTATCCAGAATGTTTTTAGGAGTTTTAGGTTTCAGTGTAAAAGCCTTGCACCTCCTTGGAAAACTTATTTTGAAGTATTTTATTCTCCTTGATGTCATTGTTAATATAGTTACTTTCATAATTTAATTTTCAAGTTGTGCATTGCTAATGCATAGACTTACAATGGATTTTATATGTTGGTCTTATTTTTGAAATCTTAGCTTACTTATACTCTAATTTATTTTCTGGCATGTGTGGTGGGATTGTATATATTTTTGGTATCTCTGATGTAAGTTATTTAGCAGTGAAACTGATTTAGTTTAATTACTGCAACTGAAGAAAGAAAAATGTTCGAGTTTCTTCAAAGAAACTGACTGATTCTCCGATGGCAATCTGAAAAAATGAATGAACTCTGATTTGCATCTCCCACCAAATGTTCCATAATTAATATTAGCACAATTATAGTAATAATAACAGATATTATCTGTGGTAGGGACTATATTTTTCAAATTTACCTCTGTCTTCTAAATGATCCCATGAAGTAATGATCATTTTATACTCGTTTTAAAATAGAAACTAAACCTTAGGAAGTATTCATGAATTTTCATGGTTGCTGTTAATTAGTTAGCATTGCAGGGACTCACAAGAGAACAGGCCTGAGAGACACAGCTCATACCTGCACATCTCAGTGTCCGCTCTTGCATCAAGCAGTGACTGACATTTCCTGAACAATGAACCTTACTACCTATAAAAGTGGTTCTTGGC
>PVIH01022166.1:0-17873 GCA_004025045.1 Sigmodon hispidus | reverse complement strand
CCCCTGCCTTCAAGCTATATTATAGAGCTACAGTAATAAAAACAGCCTGGTACTGGCATAAAAACAGACTTGTGGACCAATGGAATAGAATTGAGGATCCAGATATTAACCCAAAAACCTATGAACACCTGATCTCTGACAAAGAGGCCCAAAACATTCATTGGAAAAAAGATAGTATATTTAACAAATGGTGTTGGCATAGCTGGATGGAAGTGTGTAGAAAGATGCAAATAGATCTGAGCCTGTCACCCTGCATAAAACTCAAATCCAAGTGGATCAAAGACCTCAACTTAAACCCAACCACTTTGAACTTGATAGAAAAGAAAGTGGGAAATACACTTCTACAAATTGGCACAGACCACCACTTCCTAAATGTAACACCAGTGGCACAGGCACTAAGAGCAACAATCAATAAGTGGGATCTCCTGAAGCTGGGAAGCTTCTGCAAAGCCAAGGACACTGTCAATAGGACAAAATGCCAGCCTACAGAATGGGAAAAGATTTTCACCAACCCTACAAGTGATAGAGGACTGATCCCACTAATTTGGAAAAGTTCCACAAAGTCATGGAATTGGCCATGCACATCTCTACAGACAGTAATAGGACAGCAAACCTTGTACATTTGATTCTTTTGTCAATATTCCCTTAGCCTTCTAGCAAAGCATCTACACTTGGTTCTTGTTCAGCTGTTTACATTCCTTCAGGTGTTCCACTCACACCAACTCCTTGGTGAATTACTTGTTCTTCATGTTTATCCCTCTGTTTCCTGTGCAGAGGGACCACTGAACTGTGGCAAAATAAAACATTTCAAAAAGTAAACCCACTTGTTTAATATATGCAAAATATTGAATTCTTACAAGTTATATATTCATATACTTCTTTACTATGTAAGATGTTATTCATATTTAGAAATGGGCGAAGCACTTAAGTGATATCTACACAATGAAATGATTTTCTTCATTACTACTGAAGGCATCACTTTCAAATTTATGAGGTCTGTTACATACCATATGAGATTTATTCAGGGTCATTTGTATGTACTTTAAATATTTACATTTCAACAATGTTAACTACAAGTTATAATTTTACTAATATATAATATAATAATGTATAACTTATTATATTGCCTAAAATTATATTGTTGTTATACCAATATAATATAGTGATTTAAAGGAAGGAGTAAGGTGGTAAATTCAATAAAGTGTTAGACAGATATCCAGATATCCAGAACACTACTGAAATATATCCAATATTTTTAGTCTCATGAATCATTATATCATTATATGGCTATGAAGACATGGGTGGTAAAATATCATTCATAAATACCACTCTGTTTGTTAATTTTGATGATAGTAAATATGCTAGATTAGAAGAGTTCACAGGAATCTCATAAAAGGTTGTATTGTAAACATCATTGAGAAATTATTTAGAACAATTTTTCCTGTTTGTGTTTCATATGCTAATAGAGTTCTGTAAAAAATACTACTAAAGCACTTCAATTCTAATAAATTTTTCTGAGATTATTCTGTTTCATTCTTCTATTACCAAAGAGAAAATTAATATCCCTTATAATGATGCAAATAGATCTGAGCCTGTCACCCTGCATAAAACTCAAATCCTGGAATGATTTGGAATTCCTGGAATGATCTGTGTCTACTCCTCTGTTTTAGAGTGGCCTTAGTAACATCTTCTCTCCACTAAATTATATTATATGCACTAACCTACAGCTATGCTTTGCTCAGGATGTTCTTGATGGGCAGGGAGAAAAGAACTGGAAAGAGTTATTTTCATCATGTGATCCAGTTGACTCTTAGATCATTGCTTTTCATTTTCCTCTGTCACATAAAAATATAAATACAAAAGATGATAGTTTGCAATGCTCAGAATATATATATATATATATATATATGACTTTTAATGCCACAAAACATAAAAATGCATTTCATCTTCTAGACCAAATACTATTACAGTATCACTTGTATCAGAAAGGATTCTCATTTAGCATATTTGGAACTGAGAAATGCTTATTCAAATAATTTATTTGATGCTATCATGAAGTAGTTAAATAAACTAGAATTTTAGGACAGTAGAAAGAAAGTAATTTTGCTAAAAATTGAGGAAAGATAAAAATAAATAACAAGAATACAATCAACGAAACTGGAAATAAGTAATCACACACACAACAAACACACTACAGAGTTCTGGGGAAGTAATCCAAAGGAACAGGCTGGAACAGATGACTTTTTAAAAAATAAATACAGAACAGGAAGAGAAAAAAAGTCTCTCAAGTGTTTTAATGACTTTTTGTTCATTCATTTATTTTTATTATAGCGCATATAAATTATTTATATATATATTATACATATTAATTTGAAATTAATGCATGGCTAGTTTAAACTCATATTCTTTTTATAATCCTTAAATAGGATTGTTTAAATTATTGTCTGCATGATTTTCTGACTTTTCCTGGCATTTTATTGTGTTTTCTTGGATTCAAGTTTTGGTAGCTATTATTAAAGGTATATATCAAAATTCATGTGGAATTTTATTCACATTGTGATATATTGAGATATAGCACATGTACAAATTGAATAGATCATGAGAGTTCTGTTGTCTTGAGTAGATTTATCTGATCATGAGTGTTAACACTCTCCCCTGTGTCTATATATATCACTCTATATCTATTTGGTTCTCGTTTCTCTCATATGATATGAATAAACATGTATCTTCATACTAGATGTTCTTGATTTCTAAAAATTTACAAGATATATATTTTTAAAGATTTTAAAGCTATTAAAAGCAAAATACAATGTACAAAAGTTCATATACAGATTATATTTTTATAGCTACTGCAGAAGAACAAAAGCTGAAACTTGAATATTACCTGAGGACTCCAAGAATTTGGGACCTATGGAACCAGAACCAGCTTTTGTGACCAGAATGATGCCGGTGAGCTCTTAATATAGTAACTAAAGGTCCACACAGAGTCAGTGAACCTCAAAGACCCGATACTTTTATGCAGACAGGGACTTTGATCCTTTGTTCAGTACAGAAAGCTAAACTCATGAGCTTGTTGGTACTCACATTTCTCATCATATGGATCAATATATGATGACTATGGCAGCCCAGGTAGAGACATCTCAGAGAGAACAATATTAGCAACTAAATTTGAGAACACACTTGTGGAGTTTGGAAAAGAATGTGGTCACTTTCTGTACTGAGGCTGAACTGTAAAGCAGTGAACTAATTTCCTTAGCAGAGATTTAAAGACAGCTTAATATAAACTATTTCATGTGGTTACTAGTGATCATCATTCTTACGCAGTCTACAATGGAAAGGGAAACAGAAATACAAAATTTACAATTTGAAGAGAAAATAAACACCATGAAATTTAATGTTGGGGCCAAGGCTTGTACCAAAAGAGCCCAGATTAAGGTGAGTCCTGATTCAAAATGGAATACAGTGAGAGGTTTCCTCAGAGAAAGATCGCACCAAGCTAAGTTTACAACTTGTGGAAAGAAAAGACCTGGGGAATTTCCATTTCTAAAAAGCAACATCAAACAAAAGCTGCTGCAAATGTGATCCAATGGGCCACCCTTCATCTGTGTCTGGATTTCGCGACATGAAGGATGCACGTGAAAAGGGGTTGTGGAATCTTCCTCATTGTTAAGGAGAACCACAGAGGTCAGACATGTGTATACATGAAGATCTTGAGGGGGATAGAGGCCCTCAGGATCATTGTAGTAAAAGTAAAGTCTGGATTTTATTCAAAATTCCAGAAGATTTTGTGAGCTGGAAACTTGTCCAGAGTTGCAGTGCTGAGTTGAATGTGTAAGATGTACGAGGTGGATCCTAGGGAAGGCTATAAGTCAAGGTGACTTGGTCGTTTTGTACGTTAATGTATAGCAGTGGGTCAGGTGTGGTTGGGTGGGACTCTTTTCACAGAAATCTTTGATTATTTATTTTTAATAAAGGATTGTCAAGATGGCTTCAACAAGTCAAAGGGCGAAAGACTAACAACCTGGGTACCATTCCTGGAACTACAGATTCTCAGCAATGGTAAAGTGAAAGAGAGGCAGCTGTATCTAGTGAGGCTTCCTGGCTTATATTGCACATGTATACAAATATACATATATATTCAAAACAGATCAAGAGAGAGAGAGCGAGAGCGAGAGCGAGAGCGAGAGCGAGAGAGAGAGAGAGAGAGAGAGAGAGAGAGAGAGAGAGAGAGAGAGGACTTTTAAGGACTATTAAAAAGTCTACAGCTGTGCTGTGGCTGGCTGGGGAGCTGCTCCTCACCAGGTAAAGCATTGCATCACAAACATGAGGACCTGATTTCAAATATCCAAATTCTGCACAAATGCAGGATGGATATGGTGGCCACCAATAATTCAGTGGTCAGCAGGTTAACACATCATCCCTGAAGCAAGCTGACAAGCTATACTTCCTGAATCAGCAAGCTCTAGCATCGAGTGGGACTCCCTGCTTCAATATTTAGGGTTGGAAAATCAAACTAACTACTGGCCTCCAACAAACCCATGCATAAAACAAATGTACAAACACACAAACATACAAACAAAAATGAGATGAAAAATACAAGAGAGTAGGATGCTTGGATCTCTCTCTCTTCTCTCTCTCTCTCTAGCTCTCTCTGTCTCTCTCTCACTCTCTCATAAACTATCGCAAGAGACACAGATTCACACTGTGAAGTGCCAGGATTGTTTTGAGTTATCTGATAATGTTTCTTTACCTCATTTCATTTTATCTATAACCACCTCACATACTCTCCTTTCCTTTATTGGTCAACTCTTCCATTTTTTTCTCTACTTTTTTTTTTCCTTTCCCCAGAAACCAGTATTAATAGGTTAATGTATTTTTTATTTTTTCCAGATATTTTTTAAATATATACTTAATATTAATTGAAGAACAGAGAAGTGTTGACCTCACCATCTCCTCCTCCCTCATATCCTTCTTCCTTTTTTATTATGAATAAAGTCACATTTTCTAACCATGTATATTCTTGTTCAATGTCCCTTTCCCCTCCCACCCCCTCCAGTCACTATCTCTTCTTCACATCTCCCCATCTCCTCCCAAGCAAAGGCAGGAGGTCTCAAGGTCCCAATATGGCTTAGTTCAGCCTCCACTCCTGGCAGATCCACTTTCCTCATCCCAACATCAAGACTTGAGTCAGGTGTTCCTCTAGAGGAAATGGGATCCAAGGTACAAGTCCAAGGTGTTTCAGCTCCCAAGATGTTCAGTGGTTGTGGTTTGCAGCTTGGACATACTTTGCTTTTTGCTTTTATGTTCAGAGTCCACTAATGAGTGAGTACATCCCCTGCTTATCTTTCTGGGTTTGTGATACCTCACTCAGGAGGATATTCTCCAAATCCATCCATATGCCTGAAATTTTAGAATATCATTTTTTCTTACTGCTGAGTAGTACTGCATTCTGTAGATACACCACAGTTTGTAAAACCATTCTACAGTTGAGGAGTATCTAGGTTCTTTCCAGGTTCTTGCCAAAACGAATAATGCTGCTATGAACATAGTCGAGTTAATGCCTTTAGAGTGCAAATGTGCATCTTTAGGATATACAACCAGAAGGGGTATTGCTGGATACTTGGGGAGATTGATTCCCAGTTTTCTGAGAAACTGTCATACTGCATTCCAGAATGGCTGAACAAACTTACACTCCCACCAACAATGGAGGAGTGTTTCCCTTGTTCTACAAACTCTCCAGCATAGGCTGTCCTCTGTGTCTTTTATCTTAGCCAATTTGACAGGTGTTTGGTAATATCTCAAAGTTGTTTTGATTTGCATTTCTCTGATGGCTAAAGAATTTGAGCACTTTTTCAAGTGCCTTTCAGCCATTCATAATTCTTCTCCTGAGAATTCCCTTTTTAGTTCTGAACCCCATTTTTTGATTGGGTTATTTAAGGTTTTGGGCTCTAGTTTCTTGAGTTCTTTATATATTTTAGAGATCAGTCCTCTATCACTTGTAGGGTTGGTGAAAATCTTTTCCCATTCTGTAGCCTGTCATTTTATCTTATTGACTGTGTTCTTGGCTTTACAGAAGCTTCTCAGTTTCTGGAGGTCACACTTATTGATTGTTGTTCTTAGTGTCTGTGAGACTGGTGTTATATTTAGGAAGTAGTCGCCTTGTGCCAATATGTTTGAGGTTATTTCCCAATTTTTTTTCTATCAAGTTCAGACTGGCTGTGTTAATGTGGAGGTCTTTGACTCACTTGGATTTGAGTTTTGTTCAAGGTGACAGGCTTGGCTCTATTTTCATTTTTCTACACACTACCAACCAGTTATGCCAACACTATTTGTTATAGATACTATCTTTTTTCCATTTAATATTTTGGGCCTGTTTGTCAAAGATCAGTTGTTCATAGGTTTTTGGGTTAATGCCTAGATGCTCAATTCAATTCCATTGATCCAGAAGCCTGTTTTTATGCCAGTACCAGGCTGGTTTTATTACTGTAACTATAAAGTATAATTTGAAGTTGGTGATGGTGATGCCTCCTGTGAGTCTTTGCTTGAGCAAAATTATTTTGGAAATCCTGGCTTTCCTGTTATTCCAAATGAAATTGAGGATTGTTCTTTCAAGGTCTGTGAAAATTGTGTTGGGATTTTGATGGGAGTGCATTGAATCTGCAGATTGCTTTGGGTAGAATTGCCATTTTTATTATGCTGACTCTACCTAGCCAGGAACATGGGAGATCTTTTCATTTTCTGATATCCTCTTCAATTTCTTTCTTCAGAGATTTAAAGATTTGTCAAACAGATCTGATACTTCTTTGGTTATAGTTACTTCAAGGTATTTAATGATGTTTGCATTTATTATAAGGGTGATGTTTCCCTCATTTCTTTTTCAGACCTTTTATCTTTAGTGTATAGGAGGGCTACTGATTTCTTTGAGTTAATCTTGTATCCTGCTATATTTCTGGAAGTGTTTATCAGCTGTAGAAGTTCCTTGGAAGAGTTTTGTGGATTACTTATGTATACAATCATCTGCAAATAAAGATAGTTTCACTTCTTCTTTTCCAATTTGTATCCCCTTAATCTCCTTTCATTCTCTTATTGCTTTAGCTAAAACATCGAGAACTATATTGAATAGATAAGGTGAGAGATCACATCCTTGTCTAGTTCCTGATTTTAGTGGGATTACTTTGAGCTGTTCTCCATTAAGTTTGATGTTGGCTGTTGGCTTCTTGTAAATTGACTTTATTATAATTAGATATTTTCCCTGTATTTCTGATCTCTCCAGGGCTTTTATCATAAAGGAGTGTTGGATTTTGTCAAAGGCTTTCTCAGTGTCTAAGGATATGATTATGTGGGTTTTTTTCCTTCAGATTGTTTATATGATGGATGACATTTATGGTTTTCCATATGTTGAACCACCTCTACATTTTTGGGATGAAGCCTATTTGATCATGATGAATGATATTTTTTATATATTGTTGTATACGGTTTCCCAAAATTTTATTGAGAATTTAGCATAAGTATTCATGAGGGTAATTGGTCTGTAATACTCTGTCTTTGTTGTGTCTTTGAGTGGCTTGTGTATTAGGGTAATGGTGGCCTCATAAAAGTAATTTGGCAATATTCCTCCATTTTCTACTGTGTGATATAGTTTGAAGAGTAATTCTTCTTTGAATGTCTGGTAGAATTCTGCACTGAAACCATCTGGACCTGGGCATTTTTTACTTGGGAGGCTTAAGTGACAGCTTCAATTTCCTTTAGAGTTATAGGCCTGTTTAGGTATTTAATCTGATCTTCATTTAATTTTGGTAGATGGTACCTGTCCAAAAAGCTGTCCATTTTTTCTAGGTTTTCCATTTTTGTGGAATATAGATTTTCAAAGTATGGCCTGATAATTCTCTGGATTTCCCAGGAGTCTGTTGTTATGTCCCCCTTTTAATTTCTGATTTTGTTGATTTTGATACTCTCTCTCTCTTCTTTTTGATTAGTTTGGATAAGGGCTTATTTAT
The DNA here is from genome assembly GCA_004025045.1 of Sigmodon hispidus. NCBI lineage: Eukaryota > Metazoa > Chordata > Mammalia > Rodentia > Cricetidae > Sigmodon > Sigmodon hispidus. The sequence continues at coordinate 9,876 of PVIH01022166.1, read as the reverse complement.
CTTGTTGACTTTCTCAAAGAACCAACTCTTTGATTCATTGAATCTTTGTGCTGTTCTTTTTTTTTTTTTCCAATTGTATTTATTTCAGCTCTAAGTTTAATTATTTCCTGCCAACTACTTCTCTAGGTGAGCTTGCTTCTAATTGTTCTAAGGCTTTCAGTTGTGCTGTTAGTTCTCTAGTGTTAGTTTTATAGGATTTTCATATAGGCATCTAGTACTATGAATTTTTCTCTTAAGACTGCCTTCATTGTTTCCCTCAAGTTTAGGTACATTGTGGATTCATTTTCATTAAATTCTAGAAAGACTTTAATTTCCTTTCTTAATTTTTTCCTTGACCCAGAGGTGGATCAGCTGAGTGATTTTTGTTTCCATGAGTTGTTAGGCTTTCTGTGATTTTAGATATCATTGAACTCTAACTTTAGGCTCTTGTGGTCCAATATGATTCAAGGGATTATTTCCATTTTTTGTATCTATTCATATTTGCTTTATGGCCAATTATGTGTTCAATTTTAGAGAAAGTCCCATGTGTTACTGAGAAGTATGTATATTCCTTTGCATTTGGGTGGAAGCTTCTGTAATTATGTATTAAATCAATTTGCATCATAACCTCTTTTAGACTCCTTATTTCTCTGTTGAGTCTCTGTCTGGTTGACCTATCCAGGGGAGAAAATGAGATATTGAAGTCTCCCATTAATTGGGTGTTTGAATTGATGTTGGATTTGAGCTTTAGTGGTTTTTCTTTTACATAGCTAGATGCCCTGATATTAAGGGCATAAATATTCAGTATTGAAATCTCCTCTTGACCAATTTTTCCTGAGATGAATAAGTATTGTCCATCTTGGTTTCTTTAACTGCTTTTAGCTTAAAGTCTACTTTGTTAGAGATTAGGATGGCAGCCTCAGCTTGTTTCTTTGGGCCTTTTGATTGGAAAATATTTCCTAACCCTTTACTCTGAGCCTGTGTCTGTCTTTGTGGTTGAGGTGTGTTTCTTGTATGCAACATAAGGATGGCTTCTGTTTTTGTATCCATCTTGTTAGTGTGTCTTTTTAAAGGTTAGCTGAGTCCATTGATATTAAGAGATATTAGTGACCACTGATCGATGTTTCTTGCTATTTTTGGTGGTAGCTTGTATGTAATTCCTATCTCTGGGTTTTTCTTCTGTGGGATTATTGAATGTTTGTGGTTTCATGGGTGTATATGGGATCCTTAGTTGGTTGAAGTTTTCCCTCTAATGCTTTCTGGAGGGCTGGGTTGGTACATAGGTATTGTTTCAGTCAGACTTTGTCATGAAATATCTTGATTATCTATGGTGGTTTATAATTTTTCTGGGTATAGTAGTCTGGGTTGGCAGCCATGCTATTTTAATGTCTGTATAACTTCTGACCAAGCCCTTCTTGCTTTTATTGTTTCCATTGAATAGTCAAGTGTTTTCTGATGGGTCTGCTTTTATGAGTAAGTTGGCCCATTTTTTTGCAGCTCTTAAAATTTTTTCTTTGTTCTGTATGTTTTGTGGTTTGATTATTATGTGGCAAGCGGACTTTTTTTGGGGGTCATATCTATTTGGTGGTCCGTAAGCTTCTTGTATCTTTATAGGCATTTCCTTCTTCATGTTAGGAAAGTTTTCTTTTATGATTTTATTGAATACATTATCTGTGCCTTTGAGCTGGTATTCTTCTCCTTCTTCTATTTCTATTATTCTCACTTTAGGTCTTTGCATGGCGTCCCGGATTTTCTGAACATTTTGTGTTATGGCTTTTTTGGTTTTAATATTTTCTTTGACTGATGTATCCATTTCCGCTACTGAGTCTTCCACTCCAGAGATTCTCTCTTCCATCTCTTGGATTCTGTTTGTTATGCTTGTATCTTAGTTCCAGCTCCTTTTTCAGATTTTCTATTTCCATCTTTGCCTCATTTTGTGCCTTTTTTATTGCTTCTATTTCAGTTTTTAGTTCCTGGATGTTTCTTTCCCTTTTTTTGGTTCACCTTTTCTTGCAAGGATTTGTTCATGTCTTCCAGTTTTTGTATTTTCTTCTACATGTTTAAGGGAATTTATTATATCTTCTTTGAAGGCTTCAATAATCTTTATAAAGGTGTTTTTGGTGTTGTTTTCTTCTGTTTCCTCTTCATTGCTCTGTTCAGGTCTTGTAGTTGTAGAATCACCAATGTCTTCCAGTGTTGCTTTGTTGTTCTTTATAATATATGTATTTTTGCTCTGGCATCTGCCATGGCTTCAGTGGTTCATGATTAGGCAGCTCCTAGTCAGTTGTGGCAAGAGGGCTTGTGTGTCTCCTCTCTCCACTGAGCAAAGGGTCTGATTGATCTCTGACTCGGCTCTGGACAGGGGTCTCAATTTCAAAGCCTCAGTCCTTCTGTGATGAAGCTTTAGTTCTGGATGTGGAGCTGGCAGTGCATGGTCCTCTCCTTTAGGTGTGGCTGGAGGAGCCCCTCACAGCCAGCCCCTAGTCCTGTCTGCTAGGGAGAGTCTGAGACACAGACTCTAGGTATTGACCCTGGTCCTAGAGAGTGACTCTCCATACTGGTGGTCCATGTGCTGGAATCTGTTTACCCTTGGACAGGGTCTGAATTTCAAAGTCCTCAGTCCTTCTCTCTCTTTTCCCTACTTCTAATTCTTACTGCTGCTCTAAAATTAATCAATAATCTTATTCTGCAATTTTTCTTTCCCTTTATACCCTCAACTCAGAAACCAGTATATTGATACATAGAATACTATTAATGTTACTCTACTTTCTCAAATATACTATAGTTTAAAGGCAATTGTATTTTACTTATTGTTAACATATTTTCATAATGATCTTTAAAACCTATGATTGCTTGTCTAGGCAGCCCTGGAGGTAAAGTTGCATGCCTTGAACACATAGGTTTGAATCTATATCAAGGTTGTGCAATTCCAAATGTAGAAACATGGAGGGGAAATCTGAATGATGAAATTGTTAAGATGAGCTTGTTTGTTTTACTTCGGGCATTTTTTCCTTCTTTGTCTTTAACCTGTTTGCTTTAAGTTTCATTTTGTGGATTTTTATCTTGCTTTAAAAAAGAGAGAGCAAGAGAGAGACAATATAATGCTAGGTGTGGAGGGAGGATATAAAGATCTGGGAGGAATTGGGAAAGAAGAAAACAATAAAAATATATTACATTAATAATTTTTAATAAAAAAGAAACTATAATGTCCTCAAAGACATACCCACAAGTCAATACAATGCAGGAAATACCTCCCCTACAAAAGTGGAGATTCCTTATGATCAACTCTGGGAGATGTTATTTCAGCCCTGAATCACAAGATGTACTTTCAGATACCCGCAGGTTATGTCACATGCAGCCTAAGGGGAACTGTATGAATGCTTATTTCCTCATACTAATTGACAAAGACAAGAATAAAGATCAATTGTGTCAAACATATGGAACATTATGGCTTAACACAATTTTCAAGTTGGCAGGATATGACCTCCTCTTTCAGCTTCATTGTTTTTTTTTAATTCTTGAAGAGTGTTGTTTAAAATTCCTTCAGTGGCCTCTTTGAGGAAAAACTGTCTTATTTCAATTTAAAAGATTCAGATTTTTATACCTTCTGCACCTGCATCTGATATTCTTACACAGGATTGTAAAATTAAGAATATATTATTGGCACATTCACACTCCAAAGGTATTAGCTCAACTATGTTCATAGCAGCATTATTTGTAATAGCAAGAACCTGGAAACAACCTAGATGTCCCTCAACTGAAGAATGGATTAACAAACTGTGGTACATCTACACAATGGAATACTACTCAGCAGTAAGAAAAAAATGATATCCTAAAATTCGCAGGCAAATGGATCGATTTGGAGAATATCCTCCTGAGCGTGGTATCACAATCTCAGAAAGATAAGCAGGGGATGTACTCACTCATTAGTGGTCTCTAAACAAACAAACAAGAAAAAAAGCCAAACATGCCCAAGCTGCAAACCACAACCACTGAACAGCTTGGGATCAGAAACACCCTGGACTGACGCTTCGGATCCCACTCCAACTATAGGAACACCTGACTCACTCTTGAGGGAGGGGGGACAAAACTGGATTTGGCCAGGAGTGGAGACTGATCCAAGCATTATTGGGTTAGTGGGACCATAGGACTGTCTGCTCCCTGCCCAGGGAGGGGATGGGGAGCCGCGGAGAAGAAAAATGACCAGATGTGGTGGGAGGGGAAAGAGACCTTGAATAAGGATATACAGGGATGGAAAAAAAAATTCAGAGGGAAAGCTGAACACAAAGTAAATATATGTGTAGCAATCTTATTTGCATTATCACTCTTGATAAGTCATGCTTATGATTTTTATCTTCTTTATAGTTATTGTTAACTTTTCAGCATTTTAAATTCATTTTACTGGTTTTTTTGATAAATACAAAATAAATAAAGAAGAAAAAAAAGAATATATTATTGAATTTGTCAAATGCCATAAACCATGGTGTTTTGAGAATTTTTTTTTCAGAGAAATAGTTAAACAGAGCACCCAAATTCCTCAAATTGTAATTTCTTTTCTATTCCACATTTAGCTGAGTCCAACATAAGGAAATTCAGAAGTTTTTAATTCTAACTGAATAGCACCTGTAAGGTTCTTCAATAAATAAGGCAATTCTATTGTTGAAAGGCAATGTGGATTTCACAGGCTATCAACAGCTGGGAAAAAATGGTCCACTTATCTATGCTTGTTGTTTGGAATAAACAATGTATTGAATCCATGTGCATTGGACACCACTGTAAATTCTATGTTTCTTCTCTCATTCCTGTCTTTCTCTGGACACTTTCTCCTTACTTTTTTGTTATGTTTACTCACAAGGTGCTCTAGAGATAGGAAATTCAACTAGAGTGTTCACCAGAGACAACTGAAATTTTTTTATATTATAAATGTTTTGTTTTAGAGTATGTCAGGGCACCACATGTGTGTCTGATACCAAAAGGTGTTAGATGGTATTAGAACTGAAGCTATAGAGGATTGTAGGCCACCAGGTAGGTTCTCAGAATTGAACCTGGATCCTCTTGCTTTCCTCTTCACCAAATGATGTCTTGAGTTTCTATCCTGCCATTGTAAGACCAACTTCAATGAAGCCCTCACCAGTGTTAAGGCAAAATGTTTCCCATAGTCTTATATTTCCAAAAGCATAAACTAAATAATTATGCTTTATTTATAACATGCATAAATTCAAGTTTTTGATACAAAAATGATAGCAGACAATGAGATTTTAGCAAACTTCTAAAAACAAAACAATTAATTAATGGCAGTTAAAGAAAAAATTACAATCAGAACAAGCTATTTCTTATAAAAGAGAAGTATATTTTATGTGGTTCAAAGAATATTTTATTTTAAATAATAGAAATTATAATTAGACACATATTATGTAATGATTATTATGCATATTTACTTTAGCTTTTAATTTAAAAAGTCAATCTTTATTACATGATCTTATGCCTAATTATATCTCACAGTTCATATATCTTTCTTTATTCTCTCAGTTTCTTCAGTTTCTGACATCAATAGCTTCTAGTGTGTAACGCTTATTCCATAAGTATATAATGTCTATGAAAAATTTGCCCAAACTTGAGTGCCATGCCTGATAAATTTGTCGTATTTCCTGTGGTGTCAGAAGGTCCTCCCCTGTATGGAAAAGTTGAAGCCTGTTCTCTACTAATTTCAAGGTGTTATGTCTCATGCTGAGATATTTGATCCAGTTAGAGTTAACTGTTGTGCAGAGTTATAGATAAGAATCCAACTGTCAACGGATACACAGCAGCTCCTAATGACACTAAAACAAATGAAATTATGAAGGAGAGCAAAGAAAAAGGAGCAAAGTGGTCTGCTTTTAGTTACTATTTTGTTTCTTTTTGTTTTTAAATTGAAATTTATACTCTTATTTGTATTTTTATTTTATTATTTTGTTACTAGTTTTTTCTTTTTATATTTATCCTATTTTTATTTATTTATTTATTTATTTATTTATTTATTTATTTATGTTTTTAGTTTTCCTTTGGTGGAACACTAATAGAATGAACAGATGTGTAGAGACTGGGTAATATGTGGGATTGAGGTGCATGATGAACAATTCCCAAAGAATCAATAAAAAAATAAATAAAAATGAATTATTTTATGTTAAGCTTTATAAAGAATAAATCTTCACTGGACAAAGATTAAACATGCAACTTAGAATCAAATTTATATTTATGTGAGCTATTTCTAAAACAAATATAGATGAATGTATTAGTCAGGGTTCTGCAGAATCACAAAAGTTATGGAATGAATATGTGTCTCTGTTTCTCTCTCTGTCTCTCTGTCTCTGTCTCCCCTCCTCTCTCTTTCTCAGAATTTATTGGAATGACTTACAAGTTTCAGTCCAACCATGTTGAGCCATGAATGGAAAGTCTAAGAATCTAGTAGTTGCTCAGTCCCAGGAGGCTGGGTGTCCCAGCTGGTCTCCTATATATGCTGGGATCATAAATGCCAGTGAGAAATGGATTTGTTGACACAATATGAGTGCAAGCAGACAAAGAACAAACCCTTCCTTCTTCCAGGTCTTTGTATAGGCTTCCAGCAGAAGGTGTGGCCCAGATTAAAGGTGTACATTCCATTCCCTGCCCCCAACCCCTTGTCTGTATTAAAGGCCTGTTGTCTTATTGCCTCAAGAAGATCATAAGTATGCCTTCTATTTCTGGATTATACTTCATTCCAGATATAGTAAACAATAGCCATCACATGAAATAACAGATACATGTTTGATAGGAAGATTGGTTCTAATGTTAGATAAAAATTTGTTGTGTATAGGACAATGAAAGACTGAACCTTCAATATGGGAAATAGTACTTAAATATGTGAAAACATGTTGATTAGATTATCATTATCCTGACTTATAATTTCTCTGTTTACTTGGTCTTTTCGCTCATACTATGAGATAAAAAATACAATTTTATTTTGCTGTGATTTCTGTACATATCTGCTATTAAAGACAGTGGTTCATTCATACAATGGACTGGAAGAAAAACAATGACATTAGGAAATTTGCAGGCAAATGAATAAAACTAGAAAAAATCATCCTAAGTGAAGTAACCCAAAACCAGAAAGACAAACATGGTATTATTCAGACATAAGTGGATATTAGCTATAAAAGATAACCATACTTAATCCACAGCTGCAGAAATTAGGTAACAAGGAGGGCCCTAGGCAGGACCCATGGATCTCCCTGGGAAGGGGAAAAAGAAGAGACTTGACTTCCAGGGTAGATTGGGAGCAAGATGGAACAAAAACATGAGGGGTTGGGTTGAGGAGTGGATAGAGAGGGAGAGTCCTGATAGAGATGACTGGAAAAGGGGAATTTCAAGGTCACATAGAAACCTGGCATAAGGGAAACTCCCACAATCTACAGGGATGACTCCAGCTAAGATTCCTAGCAACGGTGGATACATAGCCTGAACTGGCCATCTCCTGTGATCAGACTGGTGACTACCTCAGTTGCCATCAAATAACCTTCATCCAGTACCTGATGGAAACAGGTGGAAAGACCCACAGCCAAACATTAGGCCAAGCTCAAGGAATCCTGCTGAAGAGAGAGAGAGATTGCTGTACAAGCTACAGGTGTCAATGACATCACAAGAAAACTTACTTACAGAAACAACTAAACTGAGGTCATAGGAACCCACTGTTGTAAATGTTTTCCCGGCCCCATTTGGGCCCGGAGGTTTGTACCTGGTCCGCGGTGGAGGTTTAGAACCTGGTCCGCGGCGGCTTTTGTCCCCCAAAGAAATGAAACACACGCTTATATTAACTTTATACTGTTTGGCCCATATCTCAAGCACATTACTCGCTAGTTCTTTCATCTTAATTTAACCCATTTCCATTAATCTATCCACCACATGGCTTGGCCCGTGGCTCACCTGTGTTTCTTACATGTCTGTCTTCTTTGGAGGTCAGATGGAGACTGACTAACTCCACCCTCCTTCTTCCTGTCTGTCCTCTGATTCTCTACCCACTTCTACGGTGCTGTGCATAGGCCAAACCAGTTACTTTATTTACATCATATAGAGAGCATTTCCACCACAACCCACAAAGTCTGAACCAACATCCAGGGAGCCTGCGTGGGACTGACTTAGACCCTGTACATATATATGATAGCTGTTTTGCTTGGTCTAGTTGTAGGACTCCTAATAATGGGAACAAGGGCTGTCATACCTCTTGGCTGGCTCTTTAAAACTTAATCCTAATATTGAATTGCTTTTCTCTGCCTTAATACAAGAGAAGGTGCTTAGTATTACTGCAACTAGGTATGTCATGCTTTGTTGATACCCATGAGAGGCTTGTCCCTTTTTGAATAGAAACAGAAGAGGTTTGGTTGGATGTGGGGTAGGTTAGGGTTAGGGTTAGGGGATGTGGAGTAGAAGGTTTGGAAGGGAGGCCAAGGAAGGGAATGAGAGGAGAGAAGGGATTGAAAACTATAGTCAGAATGTAAAATAAATTAATTGAATTTTTAGGAAAAGAACACTTATAGTTTACAGTTTATTTATGAGAAGTTTGGCAGTATTAACTAATGAACATTGTGAGAAATTTCTTGCTTGGTATACTAAACACTCAAAACTGAATTTTATCTAAGTTCCCATCCCTATTACCTCTATAATGTCTACTACTGTATTTCTGTCTAGCATTCTACAATGTATAAAAATGTGAACTAGTTTTCCACTGTACATTCTGTTCAATTGTTGATAATATTGAACATATTGGAAAGAAATGTTTAAATCCAGAATAATTTCACTTTTTAGGAGCATACTGTCTTTTTTTAAAAAAAAATATTGTTCCAATTGCTTCTGGTTCCACTTCCGGGACCCAGTGCTGGCTGCAGAATCCCAGCACTCTCTGGAGCAGGGGCAGGTAAACTCTGTCCCTGACCACATCCACAGCTCCTGCTGAGGGAAACCCTGCCATGACCTCGAACTGAGCGAACCAACTACAGGGGTCTCTGAAGGGCAGATTCAGACCCCGCCCAGAGGTCAGGAGGGGGCAAGAGGCCTCAGAGCCTATATCCCTGCCTGGGAGGGAGAGTTGAGCTCCCATTGCTTCTGGTTCCACTCCCAGGACCCAGTGCTGGCTGCAGAATCCCAGCACTCTCTGGAGCAGGGGCAGGTAAACTCTGTCCCTGACCACATCCACAGCTCCTGCTGAGGGAATTTGCACGGCTCCCCACCACGACCTCAAACTGAGCGAATCAACAACTGCAGGGGTCTCTGAAAGACAGAATCAGACCCTGACCAGAAAGGTGACAGGAGGCATACAAACCTGAGTGCCATAACTGACCAGGACCCATCTAATCGTGAACCACTGAAGCCATGGGCAAACGTCAGTGCAAAAAATTACATAATACTACAAAGGACAACATGGTAACTCCAGAAGAGAGTGGCGATCCTACAAATACAAGGCCTAAACTGTGCAATGATGAGGAAACAGAAGGAAGCAACACCAAAAATTCCTTTTTGATGTTCATCGAAGCTCTCAAAGAAGATATGAAAAAAAGCCTTAAAGAAATAGAAGAAAATACAAACAAAAAATTGGAAGAGATGAACAAATCTATGAAAGAAACATGCGAGGAACTAAAAGCTGAAATAAAAGCTGAAATAAAAGCTGAAATAAAAGCAATAAAAAAGGTGCAAAATGAGGCAAAAATGGAAATAGAAAACCTGAAGAAAAAAGCTGGAACTACAGATACAAGCATAATGAACAGAGTTCAAGAGATGGAAGATAGAATCTCTGAAGTGGAAGACTCAGTAGCTCAAATAGATATATCAGTCAAAGAAAATAGTAAAACTAAAAAAGCCATAACTCAAAATGTTCAGGAAATCTGGGAC
>PVIH01022165.1:0-31838 GCA_004025045.1 Sigmodon hispidus | reverse complement strand
ATATTATACCTGTGTACAGAGATGGACAAGGCTCAATTCAAGACTAAAATCCAGGCCAAGAGCAAGTTCAAGGCTGAGCCCCACTAGGCCAGGAGAAGAGCAGATAAAGATGAGGGCCACCAAGGCCTAGACAGACCCTAACCAGTCACAGCATGGCAGCAAGGGACAGTTGATGCTGACAAATAACAGGATGGTGCTGCTGGCATGGAAACCAGATTCCCTTCTGTCTGGTCACAGGCTCACCCTAAGCCTGCACCTGGGCACTTGGCCTGCTCTGTGGACTCAGCTAAGGACCCTGGCATGTACTCTGGGAGTGAGTAGGTCCCTTTCTGAGTGACTTCAGGTAGGCTATCCACTGGGAACTCATGATACAATGGTGCTCCCTTCAGAAGAGAGGAAGCCTGGGACAGCCTTTGTCTTACACTATAAAGGTGGCCTCTTCATCAGGGACAAGGCCCTCTCTAGCTCACAGATGACAGACACATGCAGGGCTTGTAACTGAAATAGGGGATCTGAGAACACAGTCTGAGGAAATAACTGAGGTGAGAGGCCTTTTGACCTCAGAGGGAAAGGGGGGGGTTTGTGAAAGGTGACAAACAGGACAAGCTGTCATACAGATTCAAAGGCTTGGTGATTCTGGAGAAAGAAGATCAGAGGTGTCCCTGGCCATCCCTTGCTCCTACCCTAGTATCTGTCTTCAGCTTTAGGGGCTGCACATTACTTCTGGCACCCTTACCTCCCAGAGTGAGAACCAGAGCTGCTTCTGCTGGTTCTAGGGTCACCTGCTCCTTTCTCATTCTGTTCTGGTTTTCCTGAGGATCCTACATGAATTACTATCCATTTTGTGATTCAAAGGAGTTAATTTTATTAAATATTAAATATTTTTTAAGTCGCAGATGTGAATACTGGCTAGTTTTACGTGAACCTGACACAAGCTAGAGTTATTTGAAAGGAGAGAAGTTAAATAGAAACCCATCTCCATAAGATCCAGGAACAGGACATTTTCTTAATTAATGAATGAAAGGGGAGGCCCCAGATCACTGTGGGTGGTGCCATCCCTGGGCTGATGGGCTTAAGTTCTATAAGAAAACTGAGCAAGTCATTCTGAACAAGCCACTAAATAGCACCCCTCCATGGCCTCTGCATCGGCTCCTGCCTCCAGGTTCCTGCCCTGATTGAGTTCCTGTCCTGACTACCTTTGGTGATGAACTGTGATGCTGTATTGTAAACTGAATAAACCCTTTCTTCTGCAAGTTGCTTTGGGTCTTGGTGTTTCATCACAACAGTAGCAACCATAACTAAAACAAATTTGCAGTCCTCACATGGCAACTCACACCATGCAACTCTAACAGCAGTGAATCTGACACCTTCTTTTCTGTCAGATTCCACAGACATCAAGACATGATTGAAACAAAACACCAATACATATAAAATAAAATGTATATTATTATTTTTGTTTGCAGGTGTACAATTTTGTATACACAGAGCATGCAGAGATCTGAGGAAGTCAGAAGAGGATGTCAGATCCCCTGGTGCTGGAACAGCTGTGTCAATCTAGTATGAGCACTGGGAGCAAAGTGCAAAGCAGAAAGTAACTCCTAACCACTGAACCACCTCTCCAGCCCCATCCTTTTTATTTTTAATTAAATACCTTTTAAACTTTTGAACAATTTTAACTCTAGAAAAGCTTAAACATGCACCAAAGAAGAATCTTTTCAAAGCATATGAAGTTGCTTTGGTCACAGTGTTTCATCACAGCAATAGAAACCCTAATTAAAAATCAGGTGATTCACCTGAGTCATTACTCCAGCAGCCGGCACCTGTTGCTCTGCCCACCCCCAGATGGACTCAGAGAAGAAGCCATTTCACATTTGAAAGAGTTGGTGACAGTTAGAAAGGGATCCTGGACTTTGAGAGGGGCTGGCAAACACCCAGAGACCCAGCAGGTTGTGATCTCAGTGGTAAATGAGAAGCGGATAAGAGCCACAGAGAACCATTCTATGGGTGCTTGTGTAGGACTCCAGTAGACACACAACACTAAAGAGCTCCTCTGAGTTCTAGGCACTCACAGAATCCCTGGTGGGCTGGATCCAAAGGGACCCAGAGAAGTGAAGTCCCCAGAAAGTAAAATGAGACCCTGGGAACTTGGGCAGACTTTGCCTGCCACTGGAGAGCTGGGGTATCCAGGTAGGCTTAAAGAGGCAAAGCACTGACCTTGTGCACTCGTGGGTTGCAGCAGGACTATCCTGTTTGGACATCTGGAGAGTACCAGGGCAGGTGTTTGAGGCCCAGAGACAGGGGTGAAACTGCTTGGTTGGTCCAAGATACTTGCCTAGCCCATGACGGGGCGTCAGGGGTTGGGCTCCTGTCCTGCTGTACTTAGCTCTCTGCCTGGGGGTGGGGAGGTTGCCCACCCTGTCCTCTTATCATCTTTGCAGCACACACAGGGTGGCTGTCATCTGTCTCTCAGGGTTAGGGAGCAGTAAGGCTGACTCAGTAGAATTTTGGCTCTGCCCTCTACTCTGTATATTCCTGTGCATCCTGACCTTCCACAAACCAGTGGAGCTAACCAAACCCATAGGTTCTTCATGATTCCTCCCAGGGGAGGTGGTTCCCAGGATAATCAGCAGAGAGAACCCAGGTTGGGGGTGGGGCTTGAGAAGGAGAAGAGGAGCCTGGGGCAGAGTGTCTAGGTGTTGAAGCTTATGTGGGTGGTGGTGAGAGGGAGAGAGAGCCAGATGTTGAGTTTTATTTCCTGAACTAGGAGGATATGAGAGAAGGTAATGAGGGGAAAACAAAGAAGAAGAAAAGGGTGAGGTGTCAGGTGTGGCACCACCTGCCCTGCCCACACCGGGTTAGGAAATCAGATGTTCTAAACACCTGGTTCCACAACCTGGGCACACAGGGCACGGCCTCCTCTGCAGCCAGATCTCCTGCATTCCGACAGCTAAAGATGTATTTCTCCGGGCTGTGGAGGTGTAATGCTCTTTCTGTAAATCTCCACTTCTTCTGTCCAAAGAGCCTTCCTCTGCCCCTACCAACCCCTGCTGGGACCTCTAAGAGTGCCTAGTCTGCTGGCCTAGGTCCATTATTGAGATGATATCTAAGGCTCTGCACAGTGGATGGCCATAGGACAGCTGGGCACAGTGCCTTAGATTCCAGGGGCTCCTTGGGTTCCTCTGGACTTCCACTGAGGACTTGGGCCTACCCTCTCTCCTCCTTTCCATCCTACCAAGCCCCAGCAAGTGTTATTGTTGTTTTTACTCTTTTAGGGGCCCCACCACCCAGCTGCCAAACAAATTATATATGGAGGTTTATTCTTCATTATTAATGACCAGATTTAGCTTGGCATGTTTCTTGCTAGCTTTCTTAACTTAAAATTATCTCATCTACCTTTTTCTCTGAGATTTTACCTTTTTCTATTCCTGTATATCTTACTCTCTTACTCTTTGCTGGTTGTGTAGCTGGGCGGCCCCTGGAATCCTCCTTCTCCTGCTCTTGATCCTTGTTCCTTTACTCCCAGATTTTTCCTTTTATAGCTTCTTTCTGCCTGCCACCCCTGCCTGTTCTTTCCCCTGCTTTGCTATTGGCCATTCAGCTCTTTATTAGGCCATCAGGTGTTTTCAACAGGCAAAGTAACAGAGCTAAATAGATTTAAACAAATGCAACATAAACACACATTAAAATAATACCATACAACAAGAAAGTCTTTATGAGGACTGGCAATCCCCGTGTACCCCAGATAGCTTCCTGGCCTCAGGTGCCTGGCTGAGACTCAGTCCCATTTGAAAGGACAGACTGCATACAGGAAATTTAGTCTCTGTGATGGCTAAATTTGTTGTCAACATGACATACTTGAGAAAAGGACCCTTACCTGAGGAATAGATACATCAGGTTGGCCTGTGGATGTGTCTGAGGCATGGTTTTACTTGATAATGTGTGAGGACCCAGGCTGTGAGCAGTACCGTCCTAAGCAGGTGACCGGGACTGTATGAGAAGGCTTGCCGAGCAAGCCAAGGAAGGCAAGGCAATGAACAGGGGTCTTCTAAGGCCTTTGCTTCACATTGTCACTTTGAGTTCCTGCCTTGGCCTCATGTGATGATGGACTGTCACCAGTAAGAGGAAATAAACCTTTCTTCTCCAAGGTGGAAATGACCAGTGCTTTATCATGGCAACAGAAACTTCTAGGACAGCCTCTGAGTCCACACTTGGGGAGTCAGCTGGGGGCCTATGGTTAATAACTCTGACAGCGCAGATTCTGTATTGTGGGGTCAGCTTCTGGGGATTTTGGCACCAAGATCCTCTGCCTAGTGCTGGGCAGGTGGAGGAGCTGCATAGCAGAGGGTGTGTAGTTTTCGGCTGTCTGGTTGCAAGATCCATGGCTATAAACTGGTGATCAGAACAAGGGCTGAAGACCCCTCCTTCTCCTCCTCCTCCTCCTTCTCCTCCTCCTTCTCCTCCTCCATCTCCTCCTCCTATCTATTGGCAGGGGCAGCTAGAGTCTGGCTTGGCTTTGGGCTCTAGGAAGCTGAAGTTTCTGTGGGCATCTCCAGGTCCTCAGTTGGGCCGCATGTGCCCCCTGGTGGCATAAACTCTCCCAGACACGATATTTTTCAGTCTCTGCCCCACACATGAAGAACCTTAGTATAGCCACTGCAGAGCACAGACTTCACACAAATTGGCTCATGATAATCTAGAAAACAGTTTGAACAAAGTTCAAAGAATTGTGTACATGAGTGTGTTTGTAGTATAACATGTAGGACAGTGGTGTGTGTGAGAATTTATAGTAAGTAGGTAGAATGTGTGTGCCGTATACATCTTTTCTGACACCTGTGTTAATATGGTATGGTTTTATATTAAAGTTTATTGCATATTCTAGGTTGTAAATGATGTGTGAGCTACCTCTATATGTGATATTTGCATGAATATTGTGTATGTGAGGTGCAAAGGAATGTATGTGTGTTATATGTGCTTTGCAGAGTATAAGTGATGTGTTGTGTGTTCATATGTGTTGCTTTGAATGTGGAGGAAGGGTGTGTTTGTGATAGACAGAAACAGAGATGGGCAATTGTATATTTCAGGATAGACTGAGGGCTTCAGGCCTGTTGCGTGCCACCTCGACAGCAAGGAACATGCAACACCGGATCCTTCTCTTTGCAGTTTATTCGGGCCTTTGATTATCTTCTTGTCTTTCACTCACTCACTGTCACTCTCAGATGTATGATGAACGACCCACTCACTCACTCTTAGACAAACAATGAACGACCCCGGGGTGGGGTGGGGGAGTCCGCTCGTGGCTAAATACCCTCTGGGCTTCCAATCCGGTAAGCCACGTAGACATTGCCCATAGGTCCTGAGGCGCCGGAAGCAAGCCACCATCCTCGCCTACAGTCAATAAGGAGTTGTTTACTCCCGAGAGCACTCACCATCGAGAAAGGTGGAAGTTGGAAACCAGCGCCACCTTTAGGGCGTGGTACAACGCAGCTCCCTACAGATCCCCCTTCTTTATTAAAAAAAAAAAAAAAAGCAGGCAGAAGCAGAGGTCTAGTTTCTGAAGCACAAAAGGAACATGTATAGGTATTGATCCAGGTGTCATCCACCCAGACAATCCCTGACCCGTCCGACACCCTTTTTACAGAGGCAGGCAGTTGGGTGTCAACCTACATGCAACCAGACATACTCCTCATGAGTTCCCATAAGCCAGAGTACTCATGTGCAGTGCTAAGCCTCGCATCCTGCAAAACATTCTTAAGGCTTCTCCTTTAAGGAGACCAAGCAAACTTAGGGGGACTGACCGACTCCAATGGCTGAAAATGCCTGGACAATCGTGGCTGCATTGCGACACTGAAGAAACCTAACATGGCAAATGCACCACAGGCAAACTAGGAATATCAGCACCATCAGGCTTTCCAGAGCTCCCATTCCCGCCCACTCTTTCTGGTGATCCACAGCAGTGGAGAATCAGGATGCCAGTCCTCCTGCCAGGTCCAGCATCCACTTCGGTAGAATTCACGATCATCATGGTCACTCTCAGCTGGGCCGTCAAGTTTTCAAATTCACCAATCCAGTTTCCTAAAAGATAACTTGACAACTGTTTAGACAGATTTGCAGCATGAATAAAGTTCTGATATTGTACACTAGTCCCACATAATTCTGGAAACTTCCATTCACAGCCAAGCTAGGCCAGCTGCCAAAGAGTATCAATCCACTCTTGGACCAGGTTGATCCTTTGATTAATAACCATCAAGCCCCCCTTTTAACTGGGCAATAAGATTCTTTTGTATGTCTAGAGCCTATACTACATTAGCCAAGACCGCATTCAAAGTCTGCATAGTCTGCATGATATGGCTCGTGCCTCCTATGGCAGCCAATGAAATGGCTGAAATTATGGCAAGCACTTATCTGCACCATCAGGGCCAGCAACAGGAGCTTCTGCATCGTCTGCTTGCTCCCAGGCCTCATTTACCTTTTCTGATTGAATCTTCCTGGTCAGACGCTCCAGTACCCAAACTGGATCTTTTCTATCCTGGGGGAAAACGCAAACAGACCCTCTCACCCATGTTAAAACAGGGTCCGGGCCGCACCAGTGGCCTGTGAGGATGTCTTTCCATTTCACCAGTCCTTTCTGCATAGTGCCTGTATTGGCATGCCAGTCTGCTGCTGCAGCCCCATGAGCATCCAAATTTAAAAAATTAAGAGTGAATAGAGCTAGGGAAAGTCTTTCCTTTGGGGTACGGCCATGGCCTATTCCCCCTTTCTGTTTAATAAGGCACTCCTTGAGTGTGCGGTGAGCTCTTTCCACTATGCCTTGCCCTTGGGGATTATAGGGCAGGCCATGGATCAATTGCATTCCCATCTGTGCACAAAAGGTTGTAAATTAACCTAGGAGTTAATTCCCAATGACGGGGAATGCTGAAACTCCACACAATGTGAACAGTCCAAAACTATTTGCCTAGCCGCTTGCCTAGAAAGCTGAAGTTTACTTCGAAAAGTTCTGGCGTTACCATGGTATAACTGATGAAATTCTATGGCTTGCATAATGGGTATGGCAGTAAATATCCATTCTTGCTGTGTGGCGGCATCTACTAGGGCATTGCCTTTGCTCAGAGGCCCAGGTAAGCCAGTGTGGGCTCTAATGTGTTGGGGGAAAAACTTCTTAGAGCGGTTCCTAATAAGATCCTGTAACTGAGAGAATAAACCTGCAACTGAACTGAAAGACCTTATAGGACCCGCCATCTCAAGAATTTTCAAGGCATTAACAACATAAACTGAATCAGAAATCAAATTAAATGCACAAGAAAAGGTTTTAAAAACCTCTAATACTATTTGAAGTTCTGTTATTTGAGGGGTTCCTGGAGCAAATTGACATTGGACCAGTGATTGGCCTTGGGCCATGTATGCCCCTACTCTGGTCTTAGAGCCATCTGTAAACACATTAATTGCACCAGGAATAGGTTCTGTAGCTGTCACCTTTGGAAAAACAACAGGATACTCCTTAAAGAAAGTCATTAATGGATGTTGTGGATAGTGGTTGTCTAATTCACCAGGGAAGGAGCATCGGAGTATAGCCCAGTCATCAATGGTGGCACACAGCACAGAAATTTGCACTGCAGTGAAAGGCACCACGATGCTCTTTGGGTGCAGACCAAAAAACTGTAGAGCCTGTTGAAGACCCTGCTGGGCCAACTCAGCAACAGCTGTGGGATAATGCTTGATGCTCTTATTTGGGGAAATCTTAGGGTGTATCCATAACACATAGCACCCCCGTGGGTTGTCTAAAGTGGGCAATATACATAGCAACAACTTCTGATCCTCTTGTACTCATATCAAACATGCCTGTCTTAACCTATCTTCCACCAACTGTAGTGCTTGTTGTGCTTCTTTGGTAAAATGCCTAGGGGAATCTAGGGCAGGATCACCTTTAAGAATGTCATATAGAGGTTTTAACTCATAATTTGCCAATTTTAAAAATCCCCTAACCCAATTTATATCCTCTAATAATTTTTGATAATCATTCAAAGTCTTGTCCTTTCTTATCTCTATCTTCTGGGATTGAACTACTCGAGGAGCAATCCTTGCTCCCAAATAATCAACAATCTGAGTCAATTGTACCTTTTCAGGGGCAATAAAGAGCCCTCGGCACTGGAGTGCTTTCACCAGCACTTCATAGGCTTCTTCTACCTCACCTCTTTGTTTTCCCGCTAACAGTACGTCATCCATATAATGGATACAACGCACCTTAGGAAACGCTTCATGCACTGGTTGCAGGGCATGCCCCAGGTATAGTTGACACATAGTAGGGCTATTAGCCATTCCTTGAGGCAATACGACCCATTCAAATCTCTGACCAGGCTCCTCATGATTACATGAGGGAAGTGTGAAAGCAAATCTTTCTGTATCTTTTTTATATAAAGGTATGGAAAAGAAACAATCTTTAATGTCTACTGCTATGATATGCCATTGTGAAGGCAAGGCCGTCAACAATGGAAGCCCTCGTTGTATTGGGCCCATAGGTTGCATCTGATTATTTATAGCTCTTTTTTTTTTTTAAATTTTTTTTGATTTATTTATTTATTATGCATACAGTTTTTACAGAAGAGGGCGCCAAACCTCATCATAGATGGTTGTGAGCCACCATGTGGTTTTGCTGGGAATTGAACTCAGGACCTCTGGAAGAACAGTCAGTGCTCTTAACCTCTGAGCCATCTCTCCAGCCCCTATTTATAGCTCTTAAGTCATGCAATAATCTCCATTTTCCTGATCGTTTCTTAATCACAAATACAGGTGTATTCCATGGCGAAGTAGAGGGTATGATATGCTTCTGTGCTAGCTGTTCCTGCACTAATTCTCAGGTTGCTTTCAATTTTTCCAAGGACAAGGGCCACTGAGGGACCCATACAGGTTTCTTAGTTTTCCAGGTGATGGGAATGTCATCCTCAGTGGCCCCTATGAAAAACCCAATCCTTGCCTTGGCACTCTATATTGAGGCATGACAGGGTCCTTCCTACCCTGCAAGTGCTTTCCTAA
Source organism: Sigmodon hispidus (assembly GCA_004025045.1). Classification (NCBI taxonomy): domain Eukaryota; kingdom Metazoa; phylum Chordata; class Mammalia; order Rodentia; family Cricetidae; genus Sigmodon; species Sigmodon hispidus. The sequence goes on along the minus strand of PVIH01022165.1, from coordinate 22,811 downwards.
ACCAAATTCTGGGTGAAATCCCATGTCTTTTATCATCTCCTGAGATGTCACTGAATATTCATTGCAAAGCTTAAAGCCCATGTGTTTTAATAGGTCTCTCCCCCAGAGTGTAATGAGTAAATTAAGCACATAAGGTTATATTCTGCCTGAATGACCCTCATCGCTTCTCCAGGAAAGTTGTCTTGCACTAATTTCAGGAGCATTGGCATACCCCAAGCCTTGTAAGGTTTGCGAAGAGGTCTGAACTGGCCACCCGGAAGGCCAATCCTTCCTTGCTATGATGCTTTTGTCAGCCCCAGTATCTAACAGTCCTTGAATCCTTTTATTATCAACTGTTAAGGTCAATATGGGTCGCTGATCCAGCTCTACGGCCAAGAATGTCAAGTCCATGCCCATGGACCCAAATCCCCCTTCTTTCCTTTCTTTCTGGGCGGCAGGGTAGTGGCCATGTAGGCTAGGAAGAATCACTAATTGCGCTATTCTATCACCTGGAGATATAGCAGTAATCCCTTTTGGAGATTCCACCATTATTTTGACGGTTCCTGTGTAATATGGATCTATAATTCCTGAAAGAACTCTTAGACCCCTGAGGGCTGATGACGACTGCCCTATCAGCAGGCCAACTGTCAGGGTTAAGTGGTCCTGAAAAATCAGACTCCACCACCTGAACTCCCATTCAAGGAGTTAATACGAGTCTGGTGGTGGCACGGAGGTCCAGCCCTGCGGAGCCCATAGTGGCTCTCCAAGGTCTCTTGGGTGATGCAGGGTTGGTCACCGTTCCAGGATTGGCTCCTCCTCCTGATCCTCTACTGCCCCATATATTTGTGGGCCCTGGGGTTGGGGGCCCCGAAGCCCACTTTTTGAATGTGTTCCCATCTGACCATTAAGGAGTCGCCCTTCTACATCCCGCATAGAGCGGCATTCACTTACCCAATGCCTCCCTTTGCAGCACTTGACACACACCCCAGGCTGCATAGGGCATGGCTCATCCCTCCTTATGCCATTTCCTTGGCTAGGGCAGTTCCACTTTAGGTGGCCTATTTTACCACATTGGAAGCAAGCTCCTGAGGCCCCTGTGTTGTTCCTCCTCCTTTTGGTGAGTTGCACCACGGCTGCAGCTAACCCTGCATTAGTCAGTGGGCCCTCCAACTCTCTGCACACCTTCATCCAGACTTCAAGTCCCTTATTTTTGTAAGGGGCAATAGCAGCTCGACATTCCTTGGTACATTGCTCATATACTAGCTGATTAATCAAAGGCATGGCAGCATTAGGATCGCCAAAACTGCGGCCTGCAGCCTCCACTAATCTGGCCACGAAATCAGAAAAAGGCTCAGTGGGTCCTTGTAGGATCTTAGTTAGGTTCCCACTCACCTCTCCTTTATTTGGGAGAGATTTCCAGGCTTTAATGCCAATCTTATTGACCTGCTCATAGACTTGCGCAGGGTAGCCTGTCTGCTGATTCGCAAAACGATCCTGTCCCAATAGCATGTCCCTATACCATGCATGATTCCCAGCTGCCTGGTTTGCTGCTGCTTCCTCATTAGCAAATTCAATCAAAAATGATCTCCAATCTAAATATTGTCCTGGACTGAGGCATGCTCTCGCAAGATGGCTCCAATCATTGGGCGTCATGCAGTGTCTATTCCATGCCTCCACTTGTGCCAAAGTGAAAGAGGCAGTAATGCCATAAGTTCTTACTGATTCGGCCAATGACTTGATTACTTTAAAGTCCAGGGGCTCTTCATAACGATTCACCTGTGGATCTTGGAACACAGGAAATGCAGACACCAGTTCCTGTCTCACTTTTCTCCATACTGCAGGGTTAAAGGACTGTTTGTGGCTGCCAAAGCCACCCCCTCCATCTGAGTAAGCTGGGGGAGCACACGGCAGAAGGCCACACTTCCCAGGAAGCAAGCACTCCCTCAGGGCTAGCCTCTTTCCATTTTTTGAAACCAATTTCTTAGTTTCTCTTTCCTCTCCTGACTCCTCCAACCTTGATAGATCTTCTTCAGAACTACTGCTCTCAAGGCCCAAATGCTGAAAATCCTCTAAATCCCGATAAGTGTTTCCCCTGGAATCTGATCCTTCAGTTCTAAGGCCTCTTGCTTCTTCACTGCTCGCCCCGTCAGATCTTTCCTCTTTTAACTGTTCTAAATTGGCCTGACCCCCTTCAATTGCCTCACAGCACCTCTGATTGTCCAAACAACCTTGAATCACCCTCCAAATGGATCTCACACCTGCCTTTAGCATTCCCTGCTCATAGGCAAAGTCTAAATCTCGCCCTAACTTCTCCCAGGAGGACACTGTTAGACTGCCTGTGACAGCAAACCACGGAGCTGCAATGTCACATTCCCGTAAAAATCTCTCTAATACCCTTTCCTTAATTTCTAGGCCCTTAGTTTGTAACAGCTCCTGTAGAGCCAGAAAAATTGGACATGAGGTTGAAGACCCCATCCTTATATGACCTTTACTCCTTATTTTAAAAAATCTTTTCTGAGCCTTTACCAACCAGCCCCAGCCTTGCTACTGCTTTTACTTTCACTTTTGAGCTCAAGTCTACAATAATTGTTACTTTCACTTTAAGCCAAAATCCGCAACTGCTGCATTACTTTCACTTTAATCCAAAACTGCTGTGCTACTTTCACTTTGATCCAAAACTGCTGTGCTACTTTCACTTTGAGCTCAAGGCTGCCATGGGTCCACAGCTGCAAAAGATTACACCCACTCATTAGTGAGCTTGCCATGCGTCCACAGCTTCAAGAGGTTACACTCACTTGTCAGTGAGCTCCCTCTTCTCCACCTTATCCTATCTATAGGCCGGAGCTACCCCGCTCTCACTGTGGATCCCAACTTACCTGGGACTTACTGGTGCACCCCCTGACTGCAGAGAGTTCTGAATCCTGTCGTTCGTTGGCACGAGTTTAGTTCTTATCTTCCTGGGTTTCGGCACCACGTGTTGCGTGCCACCTCGCTAGCAAGGAACAAGCAACACCGGATCCTTCTCTTTGCAGTTTATTCGGGCCTTTGATTATCTTCTTGTCTTTCATTCACTCACTCTCACTCTCAGACGTATGACGAACGACCCACTCACTCACTCTTAGACAAACAACGAATGACCCCGGGGGGGGGGGAAGTCTGCTCCTGGCTAAATACCCTCTGGGATTCCAATCCCGGTAAGCCACGTAGACATTGCCCATAGGTCCCGAGGCGCCAGGAAGCAAGCCACCATCCTTACCTACAGCCAATAAGGAGTTGTTTACTCCCGAGAGCACTCACCATCGACAAAGGTAGAAGGCAGAAACCAGCGCCACCTTTAGGGCGTGGTACAATGCAGCTCCCTACACAGGCCTCCCTTAGGTCACTCAGTCAGGGAACTGAGCTCACATCCTCTGCAGGAATAGTGTGCACACTATTAACCACTGAGCCATCCCTCCAGTCCCTGCAGCCCTGGTTTTTAAAGTACTAGCTCCAGCATTGAGACCCTGCAACATGGCTGGGCACATGGTTCAGTGGCAATTCCCAGGACTTCAGAAATGCAAAATAGAGCAACACTCTAGCCATCATTCAGAGCTCTTTAGCTCTGCATAGTGTACATGCATTCCTCTCTCTCTCTCTCTCTCTCTCTCTCTGTGTGTGTGTGTGTGTGTGTGTGTGTGTGTGTGTGTGATATTTATGTATTCTGCTGGTACAGCTGCCTGGCATCTTCCTGTGACGTTGTCATTCAGGTAAAGGGTGACATAGAAACAAGGAGACGTTCCTATAACTCCCAGAGGGGATTAACTCTAGACTCCACCTTGGTAGGTTCTGTTGGTGAGGGGCCACTAAAAACCTGGTCTGGCAGGCAGCCTGTGGAGATGATGAGTCAGGGGTGTGTGCTGTAGCCCGATGCCTCTGTCCTACATGTTAGGACCCACTAGTCACTCAGGAGGCAGCCCACCCTCATATGCTGCCTCAGGCTCTACTCATGTAAGGCCTCATCTACCTTACTCATCAGGCCTCATGTCTACTTCACATCTTCCTCCTCACATGCAAACTTGACTTATTGGGGCTCTAGTTACTTCTTAACTTCAGAGATGTGATGGGCATGTTCTTTTCTTTCATGTGTGTGTGTGTGTGTGTGTGTGTGATGTTATATTTAGAACAATTCAAATTTTATAGGACATCTTGTGTTGTCTTGGTTTCACTAAGTCTCTAAACGTTGTCTCTATGCCATTTGTAGCCAGCAGGAGCCAGGACCCATTGCGTGAGTGGGAAGGATACCCAGCAGGCCTAAGTTACAGAGCTCCAACATGAGCAGCAAGTGGAGGCACAGAGTGCTGAGAGTGAGCCAGTCAGAATGCCTTGTAGCAGGATTTCCCAGTGCCATAGTTGGTTCCAGACTGTCCCCAAAGGTCCACACATTACCAGTTAATTCAAGAGAAGAGCTTCTGAGGAATGTGAAAGCTTTAAAGATGAGTGGACAGCAGGTTTTAGGTCATGGGGGATGTGCCCTTGAAAAAGGTTTTGGGAGCCATTCTTGTGGTTGTCTTCCCTCCCCCCCCCCACAGGTGTGAGTCAAACAGTTGGCTCTGTTAGGCACTGGTGCCATGGTATACTGACTTGCCACAGACACACAGACAAATTGGTTTAGTAACTGTGAACTGAAACTGAGCCCAAACAAACTTTCTTCTTCACAACTTGATCATGGCAGGCATTTTGTTACAGTCTCAGAAAGCTGACTATTCTGTCAATACCAGCTTCCCTGTATCCTGGCAATTTAAACTTAGACTTTTATAGCCAGGAAAAATGAAAAGGAAGTGACTTCAAAATACTTTTAGAATCATATTTATTTCTAATTGAAATTAACCTCATTGTTATTTCAAACAGAAGAATGTTGGAATGACCTCATGGCATAATCATAATCTGTGATACTTGTGGCAGGTACTGTATAGGTACTACTCAGTGGAGGCGAGAGATTCCCCAGCTTGACTATCACATCCAAGAACAAATAAGGTCCAAAGACTGAGTATCTGTAAACATGGCCCAGGTATAACTGTGTGAAAACCATAGGCTATACCCCTTGGGCAGATGTATTTTATGTGCCTCCCAGCTGATGGCATACACCACATGTTAGATGACAAGAAAACAAATATCACCAAGATATTTGGAAAAGCTTCAAATGCAGATGGCAGCCAGAGGATGGGAGGTCTGACTGAGGCCAAAGGAGTCCTGGACCACTTCCAGCTGCACTGGTTAGGGTCTCTGAAGCCTAGGACAGGAGGGCCATAGATGCAGGTAGAGCAGGACCTGAGGCAGTAGGGGCAGCATGGATGAAAAGAAGGGAGCCACTGAGACCAGCTCATGGCTGGAGAACTAGGGAGACTGTGATGATCCAGGCCCATGATCAAGTACCAGGGGACCTGGGGAGGAGCAAGCTTGAAGCAGAGGAGAAACATAAGCCTGTAGTGGAGGATGACTAAGCAGCACTCAGGAAGTGCTGGCTGGTCCTGGAACAGCATGGGCGGGACAACTGGAGGAAGACAAGATGATGGACAGGAGGGAGTAGATCAGGGAGGAAAGATCTGTAATGTGCTTAGTGAGGCTCCCTGGCCTCACCCAGCAGGAAGAGTGAGAACAGAGTAAGCAAGGAGATGACAAGAGACAGAAAGGAGGTGGGAGCTGCAGAGATAAAACGACCCAGGAATCGGTTCTTGGCATCCAGCAAAGATGCTGACAATATTGAGCCTGCCTGTGGCTTGACCATTTGCTTTGACCTGTCCCAAAAGACATCGTGTCAGAGGCTGGAGAAATGGCTCAGTGGTTAAGAGCACTGATTGTTCTTCTGGAGGACCTGAGTTCAATTCCCAGCATCCACATGACAGCTAACAACTCTCTGTAATTCCAAAATCTGACACCCTTACACAGTTATACATGCAGGCAAAACACCAATTCTCATAAAATAAAAATAAAATATTAAAAAAAGACATTGTGTCTGTCTGTCTTACAGGTGAGAGGCAGGAGCCTGGAGGCTGCGCATGCCTGACCTGTGCTGGAACATGAGTTGTTTCCAGCCTCTGATAGGTCCCCCTGCTCTTAGGTGCTGATGGACAATGGGGAGCCAAGAATAAGCGCCTGGATTGGGTGGCCATGGCTAAAGGGCAATGTCTTCTGAGGGCCAGAAGTGCTGTCATTCTGGCCAGATGTATGTCCAGAGGTGTGTCCAGAGCAGACACAAATTCCAGTTTCACAGGAAGTTACCCTGATGCTGACCCTCATTACTCTCCTCTCCATCGAGTGAGGAACTGATATCAGATATATGAGAAGACCATCTTTGCAGATTTGGGTGAACTAAATCTACTATGATGTTTCCAGAGTCCAGAGTCCTCTAGGTGTGTGCTTATATAGAGAGCCTGGGCCAGGAGCCAAAGAGATAGGGAGGAGTCCAAGCAGAGTCATAAGTAACTAACTTCCAGGTCCTATGAAGAGCTGTGGAGGTGCTGTGATTCACTGCAAGACTGGGGAATCAAAAGGTCAAGGCTGCATGTTACCATCACTGTGGACCTCTTTCCCAGCAGGCTCTGGCTTCCTTCTGGTCTCCACTGTATTATGCATAAGGGACACACACTGGACTGGGGCTTGTGCTGTGTCTGGGAGTGTCAGCTGGGACACTTTACAAACTGCCATACAGGGCAGGAGGCAGTCCGCCCATTTCAGTCCATGAAACCTGACTCTAACTCCATTGCTCGGGCCATGACCTGACTCAGGAAAACAGGAGATTGAAGACAGTCTTCTAATTTCTGTCAAGAAAGTCTGTGAGGCCTGGGCCTTTGTGGCAAAGTGAGTTTGTGTGGTGCGAGTGTTGTGATCAAGTTGGTTTAACACTATCTAAAGGTACAAGAGGCACATTTATGGGATCAGTGCTTATTAAACTCACAGGATTCTCCTCTCAGCCTTAGGAGTGGGTGCTGTTATGAAACCTAAGCTGTAGGCAAGGAAATGGGGCATGGTGTTATATAACTTGCCTGAAGATGTACAACAAGGAAGCTGCAGAAGTAGAATGTAAGAAAACAGGATGAGTTTGGGATTCCTTCTCAACACTGAGCCAAGGAAACCAACCTCACATCCCACAGTGACTGCTATAGACTTCATGTGGTGGGAAGTGGGCACCAGGTTAAGCTAGAGAGGCTGTGGTTTACAGTCAGTGTCTGTAGGGGAGAAATGTGTTGTGGTGAGAGACACAGCAGGCGTGTATGCTCTGTTGTGGGACAATGGTGGGGACAGGTGCAAGGTTTGCAATAAACCTATCCACTTCCTTCAGCACCATTATTCAGAAAAAAACCTCTGCTGTCTCCATTATCACCTCCCTACTAGTAACCCACTAGTCGCCATCCCAGCTTCCCCCAATGTTACCTCACCATCACCATCATCACCTTATCAGCATCACCATTGCCTTTTACCCCATCACCACCATCACCCCCATAATCACCATCATCTTCTCCCCACCATCACCCCCATCACTATCTTCTTCACCAATATCACCCTTGTCACCACCACCATCACCTTTAGAATCATCACAACCCCATCATCACCATCTCCCCCATCACCATCATCACCCCTCCATCATCACCATCACTAACTGTGCACCATCAACCCCATCACCATCATCTTCACTACTATCACCCTTATCACTACCAGCAACATCACCTCCCACCCCATCAGTATCATCAGCTACCCACCATCACCCCCATTATCACCACCATCACCCCATCACCATCACCCCTACTACAAAGGTTCAATGCTAACTGGGTGGAACTCTGGAGACCAATTAAATGACAGAAGCACTGTCAGTAGAAGCTGCACATGAGGAAAAAAGGGGATCAGACTGCTGGAGAGGCCACCCTCCTCACCAAGGCAGAAGAAAACATATGAAGGTGGCAGATGGGTGAATCATAGCAACATCAACAGAGTGGCTCACAGTCAGAAGTAATGATAATCTAGGTTCTTTTATTTGTGATTGGGACTTACTTTGTAGCCAAAGAAGCTAGCCCTTACATTTATAGCAACTCTCCTGCTTCAGTCTTTTACAGAATGAGATTCTAGGTGTTTGCACCACACCCAGAGAAATCATGATTCACAGAATATAGTCATAAAGTCATGGCATTCCTGGGAAGACTCACACACCATTCCATGACAAGGCTCACTGTGACAGTTAATTTCCAGCTTATCATCCCCGTCACATTGACTGAGTCAGTAAGTGGGACACAAATATGATTAACATGGCCGTCATCATGTGTGAATGAGTGCTGGGCCTCAAGTCCAAGAGTTTAGGATCCTGAAGGTTGAGACTTTAACTAACACTTGATATTGACTCCTGTAGGAGAAGCTGGTAATATACTCTTCCATTCCTTTCCCACTATTAGTCAGACAAGTCAACACTATTTTCTCCATCTTCACCACCCCACCAGTAACTCCATCCCTGTCACCTCCAATATCACCACCACTACCACCATCAGCACCACCACTACCACTGCCATCACCATCACCATCAGCACCACCATCAACACCACCATCTATAGTATGAATTCTATCTAGTATTATAATTAAAAACCCACAGCCAGATATATTGGGGAAAAGTTGGAATATCAGAGCGAAGAGACAATCCACAGCTAATCTCACCCAGCCAATTTCTCAGGTGGAACAGAGTAACTCCTATGTTAACAGCTCCTCAGCCTGACTGGTCTCTCAGACAAATGATAAATTTCTGCCTTCTCTTGCCTTATATTTCTTTCCCTGCCCATCTATTTTACTTCTGGTTCAACACTCCTAGAGCTGGGATTAAAGGTGTGAGGTACCACTGCCTGACTGTGAGGCCTTGAACACATAGAGATCTAGACTGATCTCTGTCTCCCAAGTGATGGGATTAAAAGCGTAAGTCACTATTCCCTGACCTCAATGGACTGACTGTGGGTGATTCTGTCCTTTGATATTTCAGACAAATTTTATTAAATACATAATATATTACCACAGACACCACTATCAGCACCACCATCACCATCATTACCACCTCTAACATTGCCATGACCATCACTATTACCCCCAACATTACCACTACCATTACAACCCTTAATACCACCAACACTATCACCACTACCCCTACCATCGCCATTATCACCATCACCTCTATTGGCCACCACCACCACCACCATTACCACCACCACCACCACGACCACTACTACCACTACTACTCCATTATCACTAACTATGAGCAAAGCCCAGCAATTCACAGAGTTGTTGACAAAGAAAATGAGTTTACTTATGTGACACTTATACTTACAACATTTGTGGCTACCTCCAAGCTAAGGTGAGTTCTTTACTTGGAATTCCTTCCCTTTCTTTCCATACAGCCAAATGGTTTATTATTTATAGTATTAAAACCTTGTTCTAGAAAGAGGACAAATTAGAAAGAGGCAGAAACCTCTTGTGGGGGAAACCACAAGGAGACACCTCCAGGGTTCCACCCAATCATAATGAAATATTGGAGAAATAGTTGGGGACTCTCCATGGTGACTCACTTTCAGCCTATCATGGACCTCTGTGGTTTGGTGGTTTGGATTGTCTCTGAACCAGCAATCAGATGGCGAAAGGGTGGTGGTAGTGGTGGTGGTGGTGGTGGCGGCAGCCTAGCCTATGGAAATTGTGTGTAACAGCTCAGAGCAGAATGGCAGACTGGGACAAAATGGAGTTTCTGCTGCTAACTAGGATTTAACACCATTACTGTGATTTGCTTTGGAAACCCACGTTTTGTTTTCACATGTTGCAGAGATTAGAGAATTGACATAATGGCTAATTTCTGGTTTAGGATGCATGGGTGGATATGATGTAATGCTGTGATGCTAATAACTGAGATGAGCTGAGGATAGACCCATAAGGGAGAGGGGTTTAACATGCTGTTGAAGTTGAGTGTGTGTGAAGCCAGCGTAGAGTGTTATAACTTATTGATGTTTGATGTAACAAAAAATTGCTACACCATGTGCTTTTAAGAGTGTCACTGTGACAATCAACTAAATAGAAAGACAACTGTCATCAGGACATGTGGGACAAACAATGAGAAGACATTTAGAGCACAGATAGTAAAATGACACCAAAACCATCCTTAGCAATAGATGCTGTAACTAAGTGAATCCATGTTACTCTAACAGAGTTACTCACCCCAGTCAATGGAGTCTAGGCTGCAGAGGCAGATAAAGGATGATGTGATTGTCTTTCTAGTGTGAGGACCTGAGTCTGGACCTCCAGAGCTGTGTTGTGGGTCTGGCAGTCCAGCTATAATCCCAGCACTTGGAAGGTAGAGGTGGGGGATCCCTAGAGTAGGCTGGCCAGACTATCCCTATCAGTAAGCTCAGCATTAGGTTGAGAGGCCCTGCCTCATTAAATAAGGTGGAGACTGACAGAAGAAGGCTCTTGACATCAGCCTCAGGCCTCCACATGTGTGTCCTTGTTAGCTCACATATATGTGAAGACACATACACACATGTATACCACATATACAGGCCAAAAAGAGATGGGGATTGTCAGAATTTGCTTTAAAAATTGATCCACTTATGCACTGTCTGTGGGATGCTGACTATCTATGGGACAGGCTGTCTCTTCAAGAGATTCTCAACCTATGGGTCATGACTTCTTTGGTGAATCTGTGTCTTCAAAAATATTTACATTACCATTCTTAGCAATAGCAAAACTACAGTTATGAAGTAGCAATGAGAATAATTTTATGGTTGGGGTCACCACAACATAAGAACTGTATATTAAAGGGTTGCATCATTAGAAAAAATGAGAACCACTGACCTATCATCTATACTATCTATCTATCTATCTATCTATCTATCTATCTATCTATCTATTTATCTCTATCCTCCACCCACCCATCGACCCACCCACCCACCCACCCATCCATCCATCCATCCATCCATCTGTCCATTTGTTGGATCATCTCTCTGTCCATCCATCCATCTGTCTATCTGTCAACTGTTCTAGGGTAAAATTCTGGGCCTTGTGCATGTTAGACAAGTCTTTACTACTAAGCCACACTCCCCTGGCCCAAAATTTTCTTCAGATACAGAGACATAAACAAGTTAAAAGTGAATGGGAATAAAAAGAAAGAATGCAGAAAATTTTAGGCAGAAGAGAGCCAAGTGGCAACTTTGACAGAGAGAAATAAATCAGAAGAATTGACCCTAGACAAATAAGGTATACATTAAAGGTCCAGTACAACATGCCGATGCATCAATGGAAATGCTCATCATGTCATCAGAGTAGATGTGAACATATGAGCTGCTGTGTGATGGATCAGGAGGGAATTCTGCTGAATAAAACAAGCCAGGGCGCAAAAAATAGAAACTGATTTGGAGACATGGATCATTGTGTTGAGTTCATGCCTAACATGCACAAAGCCATGTATTTGACAACCAGTTCTTCATAAAATAGCCATGATGTTGTCTTCCTCTAATTCCAACACTGGGAAATAGAAGCGGGAAGATGAGACATTCAAGACCACACTCTCTGCTACATAGTGACTTCAAAGTTGGCTTGGGCTACCTGAAACCCTTGAGAGTATCCTGAAGGAGTCAAATCCATAGAGACAGAAAGTGATATTATGGGTCCCGGTGTCTGGAAAGGATGGTGGGGTTCAGTGTTTAGTGGGGACAATTTCTGTCTGTAGAAATGAAAACATTGTTTAGGGGAATGGTTGGCAATGGTGATTCAACATTAATGTGCTTACTGCCACCAAGCTGTTTAAGTAGCTACAAAGGTGAGGTAGATGGTTGTGTGTGTTTTACCACCATAACCAACTTTTATTAAAAACCGACTCACTATACTGGGTGTGACAGTACACATCAACTCTTTGGAGGTGGAGGCAGAAAGATCAATAGTTCAAGTCTGGCCTGGGCTACAAGATATCAAAACAAAAACACTTCCAGTAAACAGACAGATACAGTTTGTCCTAGCAGAGCATCCTTGGTGAAGACGACATTAGGTAACAGTGACCTGGAGTCCCAGAGACTATGGGTCCAGCAGGGATGGGCCTGGATCAGCCTGTGGGGTTGTGGGGTACAACTGCTGGCCATTATGAGCCATTCACTCCCATACTTTGCTTGCTGGGTATAGTACTCGGGGAAGTCCAAGGCTGGTGTGTGGGTCCCCAGAAGTGGCGATGGAAGCTGGAAGGTCTCTGCCATCCATCCTGTGGCAGAGCTGAACTCTCTTTGAGGAGCCTCTGTGCTTGCCATTTGATCATCAGTTGAATCCCTTCAAGGCAGCACCAGTGACAGTTGAGTCCACTCTCACTGCTCCACTTTAGCCACCTGTGGCAGCTAAGACCACAAACCCAACAGCCTGAAATAATGCTATGCACTCATTCCTTACACTTCTGGGGTCAAGTGGGCTAGAATCACCTCAGCAGAGCTGCACACTCCTGTTCCTGGAGGGCTCATCACTGTGCATCCTCCCAGCTTCTGGAAGCTTCTCTGATATATACCCCCTTCTTCTGTCCTCAGCTCACATGTGCTGTCTTATGACCCTCCAGCCTCACCAGTGTGTATATGTGTGTGTACATATGGTGCCCACACACATGTGTGCACATAAACATGTGTGTGCATATTTATGAAGGTCAGAGGTCAAAGTCAGTTGTGGGTCCTGTACATTCCTCCTCTCTAACTGTCTGTCTTTCTGAGACACAGTCTTACTGGCCTGAAGATCACCAAGTACACTAGCCTGAGTCTTCTGAGCCTCAGGGGTCATCTGTCTCCATTTCTGTAATGCTGGGATTATGAGCATATACCACCACACTCAGCTTTTCATGTGGCTCTGGGGGTCAAACTCAGGTCATGCTCAAGAAGTAAACTCTCTGGTGAGTGAGCCATCTCCCTAGCCCTCTACCTCACCCCTATGAAGGTTCATGATGACATTTAGGGCCTCCAGAGTCATCTCCTTATGTCAAAATATTTAGTTTATTCCAACCACCTTTGGGTGAGGCAGTGCACCCACACTTCCTAGCCTTGAAATGCAGACAACCCCAGGCGGGCTGCAGACCTGCTGACTCTCTACTGTTCTGTGTAGTTTGTGTAGAGGTCCATGACAACAAACAGGCCTTCTAGGCTGGCAGCTATGACTAGTCAAGGTGTTGCCCATGTCCCTTATCAGGAAATGTGCCTCACCAGGCTAACCCCTGAGCTGTGTTAGCCCAGAGGAGGAATCATGACAGCTGAGTGGCTGATGTCACACAGCCTCAACCTTAGATGATTTGTCTGGGATGTGCTACTAATTTAGCTACTTCCCTGGGTGCATGAACGTGTGTAAAAGGCTCTTATTGCACAGCTGTCCCTGGTGCGGAAGGCCATTTTGCCTGGCTCTTAGCAAAGATCTGGGTGGCATGTGACCCTGTTTTTCTGAGTCTTGACCCATGACAAGTTGAGATGGGTATGGTCTCTAGCCTGTCTAAATATGGCTGGAACTCCAGGAGCAGAGACAGATACAAGCTTGTGGCACAGTAGGATACTCTCCTTGATCTGGGAGTCTCTTGGGAAAAATCTTTGCAATGGGCAGATGCAGCCTCCAGGAGGAGGGAAGCCCTAACTCATGGTTCAACTTGGCTAGTCCCTTTGCCACTTAGGCTTCCTATTTCATTGCCATAAAGTGGGAACAAAAATTTATATCTAGAATTATGGAAGTTGAGAAGAAAAATCAATTTTTACACTTGGAATCACTGAATATCTTTACAGCACCAAGCCCTGCTCACCCTCTGAACAACCAATGTAGACTAAACTGCTTTCAGACCCCCATCTCTCAGCATCCCCAGCCCACTGTCCCCCAGCATCCCCAGCCCACTGCCCCCAACATCCCCAGCCCACTGCCTCCCAGCATCCCCAGCCCACTAACACCCAGCATCCCCAGCCCACTGCCCCCCAGCATCCCCAGCCCACTAACACCCAGCATCCCCAGCCCACTGACCCCCAGCATCCTGAGCCCACTGACCTCTAGAGTGTTCTCCATTGTCTCTCTTTTTTTTTCTCTGCTCATGGTGTGACTATCACTATGGATTTCTCTTCTGTCCTTGGCAGGTCATGGAGGGAACCCTTCCTGAAATTACTGAAGGAACAAAAGATCCCAAAGAGACTCTGAGGAGGTAGGTTTTGTAACCTTCTGTCTCTTTCCCACTTTATAATTGTGGACACTTTGTAATTGTGGACAAGGTCTCGTCCATGTTGACACTTGGAGAGGAAAAGGTTTATATTGGTTACACTTTAATACCACAGCTCATCTTCTAAAGCAGTCAGGGAAGGAACTCAAACAGGGCAGGAAGCTGGAGGCAGGAGCTGATACAAAGGCCATGGAGGGAGTGGGTGGAGTGCTGGTTACTGACTTGATCCCCATGACTTTCTCAACCTATTTTCTTGTAAAACTCAAGACCACCATCCCGGGGGTGTCCCGTCCACAATGGGTTGGGTCCTTGCCCGTCAATCACTAATTAAAAAAAAATACACTACCGTTTTGCTTACAGCACCATTTTATGGAGGCATTTTCTCTACTGAAGCTCTCTTCTCTCAGATAACTCTAGCTTATGCCAAGTTGACATGAAAATAGCCAGCACAGGAACTGAATACTATCCACTCAAATTGAGGCCCCTAGACCCAGTCCCTCAGGCTGGGAATGTTGTAAGACTGCCCTCTAGGAGACTATTAAGGTACAGGGACATTAACTTAGGTGGCCCAATCTAATGCATCAGGAATCCTCACCAGAAGAGGTCAAGGAACAGGCACACACAAAGGGGTAACATGTGAGGACATGGGAGGAAAATGCTCTCTTCACACCAAAAAGTGGGATTTTGAGAGGATGCCACCTATGGGCTCTGTGATCTGGGATCCTTTCTCCTGCACCATGGGAATACACTTTCCCAGTGTGTCAACCCTGCTTGGAACATTTCCTAAGATGGACAAGAGAGAGACAATGGTTCCTGAATGACAGCCTGGCTGGAGTCAGAGCAACACAAGGGGCTGGGGTTGGGGTTGGGGCTTTGCAGGCAGCAGCAGAAAGAAAGGAAGGCATTGGGCAGAGGGTTTGGACAGAGCACTGGACAAGGCAATCTTGGAGGTATTTCCCTCCCAACCACACCCCCAGAGGTGACATATGTAGGTAGTCAGGGGTGAGAGTGGAACCAAGGCCCCACCCAGCATAACAGGAGGATTATAAAGACAGGCTGGTCCAGAGCTAGCCGGTACAGACAGAGCTTGTCCCCATTGCCAGAGATGAAGATTCACCAGCTTTGGTTGTTGCCTCTGATTTTGCTCATTTCCTCAGGTGAGCCAGGAGGTAGGTAAGCCTGTCCTAGGTCACCAGAGCCCCTAGGACTCTAGCTGACATCCTTACCTGGATGGACCTGCCCCCAGATGATGTGGTCCTGTGGTCCAGAGGAAAAGCTGGCGTAGGAGACAGAACTTGCAGGACCTCCCAGCCAGGCTGTCTGAGCTGGGAGTGAGACCACAGTGTAGCAATGGAACCCTTTAGTGGTACCTTCGCTCACCTTAAAATGCTTTAATTACATTAATATTCTCTCTCTCTCTCTCTCTCTCTCTCTCTCTCTCTCTCTGTGTGTGTGTGTGTGTGTGTATGTGTGTGTGTACATGACCATTCCAAAGTGTGCATGTGGAGGTCACAGGACAACTTGATAGAATTGTTTCTCTTCATTCATGTTAATCTTAGGGATAGAACTCAGGTCTTCAGGCAGCAGGCGCCTATACCCAATGGGCGCCTCTACCGAGTGGGCGCCTCTACTGAGCAAGCACCAGACATCTCACTGGTTTCACCTTCTCTATCAAGTCTAGATGTCCTCTAGGACTTGCCGAATCTTTTGTCAAGTCTTGTGGAATTAGCACCATTTGGCTGGTGACCTTCTCCTATGGCATATGACTAGCAGCATGGACTGATGGTTGCTCAGAGCTTTGGTTTCCTGGACCAGAGACAGGGTCCTGTGTCCCAGTGCCTCAGTGTGGCTGCCCAGAGGCTGTCCCCATGGGTGGTTGGGGAACAGAATGGGTTGCTTGGTGGTCAATGCTTTCCACAGAGCTGTGCCCATACTGGTGTGGTGATGGAGTGCCTCTATCCTTAACCCCAGCTGTGTTCCTCCAGCTCAGGCGCTGCGCTGTCACGAGTGTAATGGCGTAGAGAACTGCTACAGGCCTATATCCTGCAACAACATGACCCGCTACTGCTTGACCTCCTGGAACAGTGAGTACCTTGGTCTTAGGTGGGTGGGTCAGGGGGTGGAGCCTGCATCTGGACCTGGGGATGGCAG
The DNA here is from genome assembly GCA_004025045.1 of Sigmodon hispidus. NCBI lineage: Eukaryota > Metazoa > Chordata > Mammalia > Rodentia > Cricetidae > Sigmodon > Sigmodon hispidus. The sequence goes on along the minus strand of PVIH01022165.1, from coordinate 6,484 downwards.
GGTAAGACAAAGCTTGCTGTAGAATTGGGAGATCTGCGGGGCTGGAGAGATGGCTCAGAGGTTAAGAGCATTGGCTGTTCTTCCAGAGGTCCTGAGTTGAATTCCTGGCAACCACATGGTGGCTTACAGCCATCTATGATGACATCTGGTGCCCTCTTCTGTATACTGTATACAAATAATAAAATCTTAAAAAAAAAAAAAGAAATAGGACGTGGCCCTTGAGAGTCCCCTCAATTGTTCAGGGATTTTGGGTGCTCTGATTTGAATGGGAGGCCCTCCCTTCAAAATGGAAGCAGTAGTGCTGTCTCAGAGAGGGTGGGATACTCCAAGTGAGCCACTGTATGTAGCTCAGCCTTGTGAACCATGAAATTCTAACAATTCCCAAGAGTACTGGCTGCTCAGAAGGGAAGGGGAGAAAAGTGGGGGAGGGGGACCTGTAGTGGGACCTGACCCTGGGTCTCACATTGATCCCTGATCCTGGTCATACTCTAAACCTTGATCCTGGCCACACTCTGAGCCTTGGTTTTCATTACACTGAGCCCTGATCCTGGGTTACATACTAATCCTTAATCTTGGCCACATAATGAGCCCTGAACCTGATCATATTCTGAGCCCTGAGTTTGACCCTGATAACCTTTTGCCATGTGTCCCTTTGAACTGGAGGTAGTAGGTTGCCTGGGTTAGCTGATAGGACCAGAGTGGATCTTATAGGTCTCAGTAAACAGCCCTCTGCCCTCTTTTCCAGCACCCTCAGGACAGCAAATGAGTGTGACAAAAACATGTGCATTTACCTGTCCTGACGTCCATCAGACCCTGCCTAACATCAAGGAATCCTGCTGCAACACGGACCTCTGCAACAGTGCTGTGGCCCTCCATGCCAGCTGGGTGATGCTGTTCCTCAGCATCTACTTTATCTATTTCAGACGATAGACACAAACTCCCATGTAGGCTTACAAGCTGCAGTTAGGAGTTCAGAGCCAGGTGCCATCAAGAGACTGAAATGTTTCACAGCATTTGGCTTGGTATTTCTTCAATTCCAGTCAGCAGGATTTTTTTTTAAAGATTTATTTACTTATTATACAGAAGAGGGCACCAAATATCATCATTGATGGTTGTGAGCCACCATGTGGTTGCTGGGAATTGAACCCAGGACCTCTGGAAGAACGATCAGTGCGCTTAACCTCTGAGCCATCTCTCCAGCTCACTCAGGAGGATTTTATGAGAGAAAGCTCACTGTAACCACTAGAGCTGACTGATGGAGTCCTGGAGCCTGACCATAGGAAGAGGCCTTAAGATGGAGTCCCTTGCCACTGTCCAGAGTGCTATGTGCAAGACTCTGTCTGCAAAGGGACGATTGGGTGGCCTCAAGGCTTGTGCAAGGAAGCTGTCATGGCTATGGAGCTGTTACTAAGGGCTGGGGCCCCTCAGAAGGCCCAGTGAACTATTTGGGGGCATTATTATTTTTTAACTATTTAAAATCTTTTTTTAACATACCAACTAACATCCCCCCTCTCTCTTCTCTTCTTAGTCACCCCCACTTCTCCTTTCTACTCCCCCATTCAACCTCAAAGTGGACCTAGTTTCCTTTCATAGAGGTTTCCCATCTGTCAGTCCGGAGTCAGTGAGCACCCAATAGATTGAATCAGCTGTCTGTGTGGGTTTCCCCATCTTTATCTCTACGTCCAGTACACACAGATCTAAACAGAAAATTCTCAACAGAAGAATCTCAAATGGCTGAAAGACACTTAAAGAATTGCTCAACAGAAGGACACGTTTTCTTTAAGGGGCTGGCCACAGGGAGTTTAATTATGCTCCAGTAAGACTTTTTTGTAAATGGGGAGATAATAAGAGTGGGTATGAAACTGAGAGGACTGATAACTGAGTTTGATGGGGTGGATGATGTAAAATCACCAAATAATAAATAAAAATATTATGCAAAAAAAGAATTGCTCAACATCATTAGCTAGTTAGGGAAATGTAAATCAAAACAATTCTAAGATATCATTTTACACCTGTGTATATGGGCTACTTCAATTCAAACATCCATGTCTCCTTCTTTCTAACTACTTCAGAGGACCTAAGTCTATGTATCACCACTTCAAAAGAGTTGCGCACCAGTGTGTCATTACCCCTTGCCAAGCCTGAAACAGTAGTGAAATGTGCTTCTTTAACCTGAGTTCAAAGGCCCTTGGCAATGGAGAGGCCTGCAGTCAGGCTGTGGGGAAAGGCAGATGCTGGGACAGAGTTCTGTGCAGCCTACAGCCCCCAGGATACCTTGCCCCTGGGATGGATTCTGAGGATTCTATCTTGGGATAACACCAATCTCATCAGGATGTCAGGAGCTCCTGTGGACCTCAGTCTATTCTGGAGCAAAGAATAGCCAGAACGAAGAAGGTTAAGACAGGATTTGTCCAGCTGTCGGCAAGGACTGAAGTGCTTCTGCTATGGAAAATCCTTCTGTACATTGTGAAAATGTGTTGCTCTCATTATTAATAAAAAGATAATTGGCCACAGCCTGAGCAGGATTTTCAGGGCAGAGAAAATATGGGAAGAAAAAGGGCAGAGTCAGAAGAGTCTGACACAGGATGAGCATCATGGGACATTTACAGATGAGGTAAATGAGCCTCGAGGAAGCACACAGATGAATAGAAATGGATTAAATTAAGTTATAAGGTCAGGCTGGAGACAAGTCTTAGTTCTCAGCCGGACATTAACAATTAATATTCAGTCTCTATGTGGTTATTTGGAAGTGAGTGCTGCCACTCAGAGAAACTCCACCTACATGTTTCCTCACTTCCCTGCTTGAGGTCCAACTCCAACCCCATCAGTCAGCTCTAGTGACTGATCATAAATCCTCCATCAGAGAAGCTGCCTTCTTCCAGTGCATGTCTGGCCTTCTCCTCATATCTGAAAGTCTTGTCAACACCAAGCCCCCGAGGAAAAGAATGAACCTGAGAACAAAATTCTAGGCTGGCAGCAGTTTGGGTGGGTAACACCATTGGCTGGATTCTTCCTCTTTTTCCAGGCCTGTGCTTAGAACAGAGAGTGAGTTTATGGCTGTCAATCACTTCACACCCTTTTTCTATTATGGGTACTTTTACTATGGTGATTTCCATAGATTGTGCCTAGTTTAGATCTGACCCAAGGTGTCTGCATGGTCTGCTACTACCTTATTGTACAAGGCTCTTGCTGTGAGGTACCAGATCAGTGTATGGGGAATGAGAGAGAGTTGAATTCAGGTAACCTCCTGCTGGTGACCTCACCAATGGCCAAAGAACAATTCTAGATAATGGAGGCAGATGGTCTGTTTCTGGACATCTGCTCAGTCAGGAAGGGCAGAGCTGATGAAGAGCTCAGAATCATACTTGGTGCAGGTCACAAGGGTCCTAGAAAACAGCAGACCTCTGCTGGAGAGTGGGGCTTCCAGCTAAAATTTTGTAGGCTATAGTTTCTTGATGAAGCTACAGGACTCCAACAGAAGAGAAGTTCCCAGGTGAGAGCAGGGCATGGAAGATGGATGTGGAGCTGCACGAGGGGCCTGAAACAGGCATTTTCACAAATGTCCTATCTGCTTTCTAAGCTCCTCAGGTCAGCGGGCTGCTCGTGTAAAGCATCTGGTGACTGAGGCTTCTTTGGTCATTCTTTTCCCAAAATCCAGGAATTCTAAGGCTTTCTTGCCAAAGTGTATATGTGCTGGGGACCCGCTACCACTGAGAAGCCCATACTTGAGGCTGATGTCACAGAGGTCTATGAGACTGGGTCAGGGGGCTGGTATTCCATATGCTCCAGAAGCCCCACAAAATTTACTATATCACAGTGTCCATCCTTCAAGCATTAAGTAAAGGATGGTTTCCATGCTGGTGTTGCTCTCACCCCACTACCCACTGGCAGGAAAGACTCAACCTGGGAGGTGCCACCCCTTGTGGCCATTCACTCCATATCCTGAGAAACAGGCCCAAATTTCCCTGGGCTTACACTTGCTTGTTATGAATAAAATCAGAACAGGAGACTTTGTATCAAAAAATAAAAACAACAAATTAAGGCCGTTCAGATGGTACATCATTTGCTTTGCATTGTATGAATTCCCGGGTTCTGTCCTCAGAGCTGTGTCAACAGAACACTCTGGTGCCCATCTATAACCCCAGCATGTGGGGGGAGGAAGCAGGAAGACAGGAAGGTCAAGGTCATCTTTGGCTTCACAACATGTTTGAAGCCATATGAGGCCAATTTGGCTGATGTGAGACTTTGTCTCTAAATAAATGAATCGATAATAAAAATAAAATAGCTGTGCCACCATACAGTCTCATCATGTCTTACTTGTATAATCATGTAATAATCTGTTATCAATTGTTGTGACAATGTTTCCTAACTGCTGGCAAGATCTTCGTAGCACTACCTCTCAGATTTGTGCGGTCGACGAGGACCAGAGAGGTTGCACCCCAGGGTCAGGCTACACAGCTGCTCCTCGAGCAGGAGCTGAACATCTCTTAGGCAGTGCACACCACTGAGCGTCTCTGCCCAGTGCTCACTCACCAGCCTTGGTGAGTGAGCATTGGGTGCTTGGAGCTATGACTTAGAGGCTAACACACTGTCTGGTGTTGCTGGCAGACACTGATGGTCAAAGGGCTTTCTCAGTGCAGATCCCTGACCATCCACAGAAAGGGCCCACTTGCGATGCTGAAGTTGCCTGGGTTAGTTGTAGCCAGTTACTGCTCAGCTTCTGTCCAGGGCATTTCTCTTGTCAGTTGATATCTACGGAGAGTCAGCGTAATTGTTTTCTGGTTTCTCTGTTTTCTTGATTTTCCATTCCTTATCTTATCTATGATCATTTTTCTTTTCTTTTTTAAAAAGTGTCTTCTGAAGGTTTTTCAGAGGAAGGTCTTCCTATTACCAAACTGATTTCATCATCTGTTGTCTGAAATGTATCACACATCCTCTTGTACAGACAGACACTGAGCTGAACTTCAATTGCCATTTGATGGCCGAGTCCCCTTTGTACATTTCTTGCATTGTGCCTCTGTCTACTGACACTTAATGGTGCTGCCAAGGCACATTCTAGGTCATTTGTCTTTGCTTCCTATGGGCTGTTAATGCATTGGATTCATTAGTGACTTTCTGTGCAGAAACAATGAGAATTCTGCTTTTATAAACAGTTGCTCCTGAATTTTGGACAAGATTGCCTGCCTAATCCATGGCCCAATGATATTGACATGTGGATGTTCATGTAAATATAGAACCATAGTGAAGAAGAGAATCGTGTGTGGATATGTTCACACTGTCACAAAACTAAGACATTGTTGGATGAATTGTTATGAGTTGGGGACATCTGACCATTGTGCCTATAGAGTGAATTTGAAAAAAACATAGGCTGGTCACTACACAGTTCTGTGACACTCAGTTTACTGTATGATGAGTAATAGTCCCGTTAAATGTTTCCACACAGAGTCACACTTCCTCATTTCTGCTTATAGAATGGGTGGTACTGTACGTCAGTGAGTCCTGGTCTTACCAGAAGAAATTACATCAGGTCTATATTTGACATTACTGAAATAAGTAGACTCATTATGCTAACACACTTTTCTGTAGATTAGGTGCACAGTATAAAATCACCCTGAGATCAGAGACTCCCTATACACTGACACATCAAATATGTGTTGGCTGGGCACATAGACAGGAGGAGCTTGGCTATTTAAAGATTTTATAGGCAATAATACTGCTGGCCAATATTCCACAGAAAATAAAAGTTTACTGAGCATCCATTCTTAAAATGTGGTCAGATTTTTACAAGGAAAACTTGGAGCATGATGAGCAGAATGAGGCGATTTGACTCCAGCTCCGAGGCTAAGGCTGCCATAGAGTACCCGTCTCTCTGCTGCAGCCATGGAGCAGATAGATGTCTTTCAGGCACTCATGAGGCAGAGACTCTGCAAGTGCTGACAATCTTTCTACACCTAACAATTTCAAACACTCAGAATAATGAGGTCCAAGTGCATCTCTGGGATTGAGAAAACATACAGCAACTTCTGGAGCCTGTAAGGAGGAAGGACCTGGATAAGGGATCAGCCAGCACAGAAACCAGGCTGTCAGACCCTTGATGTGGATGCAGTTGCCACCTGTGAGTGTCCAGTGGCCTGATATCTAAGGCAAGAGATAAGGGGTTGAGAGAGGGATTAAGTCATGTTAGAAATTGGCATGGGAACCCCACAGAGTGCTTCAACCCCCAGGACTATGAATCCTGAGAAGGTACAGCAGCATGGATCTTCCCACAGAACAGAAGGAACTCTCTTCATTCTAAATACACTATATGAGTTTAGTAGGAGACACTTAGGGGGACTATGTGGGAATTCTTTCTGCTTATTGTTCTAAAACTGCTGCTAAAGGCAGCAAAAGAAACCTGTGAAAACAGAACCATATCCCAGGGAGCTATGCACTTAACAAGTCCAGCTGAAGGTATTAGAAGATGCTGAGGTGGTTAAGGCCCTGA
>PVIH01022164.1:0-27877 GCA_004025045.1 Sigmodon hispidus | reverse complement strand
AATAAAAAAAAAAAAAAAAAGAAAAAAAAAAAAAAAAAAAAAAAAAAAAAAAAAAAAAAAAAAAAAAAAAAAAAAAAAAAAGAATCAAACTTCTCTTTGCTGGCAATAAAGGACTCACAGATGTTTATGGCTGACTGGCTTCAGCAACCATCTTTTCTAATGCCCTTTTACAGCAAGTGTTTAGATAGATGACTATTTATGATTATTCTAATTTTTTTTTAGCAACAGGCTAAACTTCATTTTACTTCTTATTTGTCATTTATGTGTATGTGTTTTGCTTTGCTGAGGATGAAATTCACAGCCTCAGGCACTCTAGGCAAACATTTTACCACTCAGAAGCATGCACCCCATCCCCTGTAAATCCTAGCCTAGCTTACCTAACCTTTTCATCCTTACAGTTTCATGGCCTATAAAATGAAGATTGATAATATTGCCTACCTCTTGGATTAGCTTTATAATTAAATGCTTAATATATGTCCATGACATAAAGCTTTAAGAACAGCATCTAGCATCTAGTACACATTTAATTTACTATCAATGTGATTATTACTATCTAATGAAAGACTTGGAATTAATTGAGCTACAAATAAATTCCTTAAAAATGGAACAAAATCTCTTCCTTATCTTCATGTACCCTGGAACACTAGTTTAAATTGCTCTATGTCTAGAATTAATTATCTCTTTCCTTCTCTCCCACCTCTGTCTTTCTGAGACAAGCTGTCATGTAGCCCAGGTTACCCTCATATTTGCAATGTAGCCAAGGTCAGTCTTAACTCTTTATCTTCCTGCCTTGATTTTCCAAGTGAAAACTACAGTTTTCTTATTTTTTTTCTAAATGAGGGCTCGACTTTGTGATCTACCCCAGCATCCACAGGATGTGGTGGCTGCTGACACAGGAGAGGCCCCTGGAGAAATGATCTCCCAGTCCTTCCCTCTTTCTACCCTCTGTCATGAATGGTCCATTCGTCCTATGTTGCTTACTTTCTGCTTTACTGTGGAGAAAATGCTGATATCTAAAGAGTCCTGGCGATGAGTTTCCGTCCCCCATGTGACAGAAGCAGCTTGGGTTGCTAATGACAGAATTTGGATGGAAAGAAAGGTTTCAGCAGAGCCTTCCAGCCCTGGTGTTCCCAGAGGGGATGCTGTTCTAAAGCTGCTTCTTCGGGATGCTTTCCTGGGCTCTTATAAGCACTAATGAGACCGGCCCTGGACCAGGTGAAGAAAGAGCACCAAGATCAGACTCCAACTTCTGAGTTCTTCCTTAGCAGGATCATGTGGCCTCCCAGCAGAGGGGGGCAGCCTGGGAGAAGCCCCTTATCCCTCCTTGCCCCCTCCCCTCCTTCTCTGCTCTCCCATACATGTTCACAAAATAGATAAAGTTTTATTTTGCTTTTGTTTTTTCTTCTCTTTGAGACAGGGTCCAACATTAGCCTAACTAGGCTCCCACTCACCGTTCTGCCGCCTTCTCCTCCTCCTTCGAAATTCCCTGATTCCAGGCCTGAAGCACTAATCTAGGCAGCACAGAATATACCTTTAACAACAGCCCAAGACCCTCTCTCCTGCTGAGCGGAGGACTGGGAATCATGATAAAGGAAAACAGGTCTTAGGGGGCTGTGAGAAGGGAACCAGCTCATCTCAGTACTCAAAAGACAGAGACAGGTGGATGTCTGTGAGTTGTGGGACAGCCAGGCTACATAGTGAGTGAGATCCTATAGAAAAGGACAAGGAGAAAGAGAAAGGAGGAAGAAGGGGATGAAGAGGAGAGGCAATCTCTATCGAAGGCTTTGCTGTGGTGTTTATCATAGCAGCTAGACACATAACAATCAATGAACTTCCCCACTTGCTGGAGAAACGTCATTCTATGGCCTCCCCCTACCTTCTGAGCCTCTGGCATCCTGTACTCCAGCCCTGCGGCCCCCCCCCACACATTTGGGGCCCCTGTTATCCTATATTCCAGCCTCACCAGGTCCCTGCTTCTCAGATCTGCTCTTCCGTGTAAATATCACAAAATATGCACAAAATGCACCCTTGCTTGGGAGACTCCCTTTGCTGTCTGCCAGATTTCTATTCATCCTTTATGGCCCAGTAAAACACTACCTTCGCCCGATGTATTTTCATCCCTTCTCTTAGTCCAGCGTCAACCTGCCTGCGATTCCCTAGTCCTTAGACCACATATCACACTGAATGATTTTTCTCTTTAAGCCCAGCTCCCTTTTCTGAGTTCTCTGAAGACAAACACCATCCCTCTTTATTGCCTTTCCTTTCCTTCTGCTGCTGCCTAGGAAACTCAGTAATGGCTTAATGGATAGATAAACGGCAAGACACTTATAAATTGGGAAGCGGCTACTTAGGCTTTGTTGGTAAAAGCCCTGTGGGTACCTGAAGCATTGCCGGAGGACAGTTAGCAAGCAATGGAGATATAATCTCTGCCTTCCCTTCGATGTCAGGGGAAGGAGAAATGGCGGCCTCAGAAACTTCCTCTTTCTACCAGAGGTAGCTTCTGTATTGTGTTAGAATGTTGCAAGGTGACGTCCTTCAAACTTCTGTCCTTAAAGATTCAGGATGGCAACAACCCTCCGTTCCCCATTCCTAAAGCCTTAAAGGGGCTGGGCATGGCGGCACCCACCCAACTCCAACACTTGGAAGAAAAAGCAGGAGCATCCGGTGCTGAAGATTCTCAGCCACCCTAGAGCACATGAGAACTTACCTCAAAAAACAAAAGCCCCAACAACAAAACCCTGAACTGACAGAAGGGCTTTCCTTTTCCTTTCCTGGACTATCTATTGGAGTCCCTTCAAAAATCAGGCCCACTGTATCAAAACCTCAAGGAAAATGCTGCACACAAACTTCATGGATATCACACACTTGTGATCTTGTTCTTACCATTTGTGTCCCCCTGGGTTCCTGATGTCACACAAGTACAGCTGTGCAGAGAAAGGTATCAGGGCTATCTCTCACACCATCATCGTTTAAGATTTCTGTCAATGATGGAGTGTCTGAGTCAGGCTTGCTGTGATGAATCAACATGACCAAAGCAACTTGTAGAGGCAAGGGTTTACTCAGCTTACACTTCCACATCACAGCTCATTACTGAAGGAAGTCAGGATGGGAATTCAAACAGGGCAGGAACCTGGAGGCAGGAGCTAATGCAGAGGCCATGGAGGGTGCTGCTTACTGCCTAGCTCAGACTGATTTCAAATCAAACTCAGGACAAGCACACCCACAATGGCCTTCCCCCACCAGTCACTGATAAAGAAGATTCCCTGCATGCTTGCCTACAGCCAGATCTTACTGAGGCTTTTGTTTTTTGTTTTTGTTTTTTCAATTGAGGCTCCCTTCTTTCTGATGACTCTGGCCTGTGTCAGGTTGACATAAAGCTAGCTAGTGCACAGCGGACAGGGGATATCAGTGAAAGAACGTTTATCTCACATGCACTAAATCCTGGAATCAATCCCTAACTGCCCTCTACACCCCAAACAAACAAAACAAAGACAGTCTTTTCAATCACAGCTTCAATTATGGTTTTAACCTAAAATGCCCTCCATAGAATGGTGTCTTGAATCTGTGTTCCCTAGCAGCGGGTGCTGTAGAGGGAGGCTGGGGATTCTTGAAGAAGTTGGTACTTCCTGGGGGAAGTGGGTTAATGGGGGAGGGGAGTTGGGAGTTACCCTAACCTGACCTGTCTGCTTCCAGGTCTGACATAATGTGAACAACCTCAGCCACAGACTCCTGCGGCTCTGCACTGGGCTGTCCCACCACACCTCAGTATGGGGGCTGAATGTTCTGCAACCAGACTCTAGGCAGATCTTTCTTCCCTTACATTGTCTCTGTTTTTCCCAGTGACATAAAAGGAGTACTTGGAGAAAGTCATAGTGTAAGATGGAGGAGTCAGGATCTTCAAATAACAGCAGATGATGCTATTTTAACTAAAACATAGTCCCTCTGCCTCTGTGTATGTGTTCAGCTGTGGAAGTCGGAGGAAAAATCCCAGATTTCTCAGGTGCTTTCCACCGTGTTTTGTTTGTTTTAAGAAGGTAAAGGTCTCTCTGTGGCCTAGAACTCATAAAGTAAGCTATGCTGGCTGGAAAAAGCCCCAGAGATTTGTCTTCCCCCTGCCTTCCCAGTGCAGGGGTCACAAGTGAGAACCATGTGCCTGTCAATTTTGTTTGTGGGTGGAGGTTTCTCCCTAGGCCTGCCCTGAGTAGTCCTGACCTTTCAGAGGAGTTAAGTTTCTAAGTTCACATTTAGATCTACAGAGTGGGATCGATCTCATTGTCTCAGCCCACGCATCTCTTCATAGCTGTCTCTACACAGTGAAGAAGTGATATATTTATTATCAAAGAATGCTTGTCCCAGGTTTTAGATCTCTGTGCTTGACGTGTCACAAGTCAAACCAGCTATATAATCTGTTGTTCAGATGTTTGAGGAAAGTCAGTTGGAAATGAGACAGCTGTTAATGTCTGCATGGAAATGGGGTATCCCTATAGTCACTTCCAGCCTCATGGAAAAAATAAATTCCAATCAGCTTGAGTTTCTCCCCACCCTCCACCCCGCTTAAGGCTCCTTTCCCAGGTTATTCTACAAAGCGTCAAGTCCACAGTCAGAACTAACCATCACATTTGAGTACTAGCCTGCTGTTACTGGAACCCCGTTGAACCTTTAGGAAAAGGGGCTGAGTCTGAAGAAGTTAGGTCTTTGGGACCCCAGCCCCTTCTCCAAGCCTTTGCTCCCTGGCTCCCATGAGTGAGCAGGCTCTCTCCCATCCACATTACCTGTCAGAATGAACTACACAGCATTAGGCTCAGAGCCATCCAGCCAAGACACCATGGATTGAAACTCTGAGCCAAACAAGTCTTCCTTTGTTGATTAACCTACGTATTTTGTCACAGTGAAGGAAAGCTGACAATATAACCATAAACTACCCTTGGAAAGAGAGGCTCATAGACAACCCATCTGCTCTGGCCTTTCAGTCGGCAAGGCAGACACAGGTCATTCAGCGGGTACTTAAGTACCTTCTCTATCAAAGGCATTGCAGATGCAAATGGCATGGGCATCAGAAGGGAGGAGACAAAGGGCTGCAGAATGCCAGGGGTGTGTTTAGTAAATATTGAATGAGTGGATGAATAAAGCATGAGCTATTAAAATGCAGGGTGTGCTCAGAAAGGGATCGAACTAGGAATGGGTGCAGGGCACGGGAAGGAATGTTCTCTTCCTCAGATCAACCTCCAATTTGCTGTTTGCGTTTACTCTCCTGCGTTCTGTCACCTGGACAATAGCAAAGGGCAGGAAGATCATGAGTGTGCATGTGTGTGTGTGCATATGTGGGTGTGAGTGTGCAAGTATGTGCATGTACATGTGTGCATGCACTTGTGTACAAGTCCACATAGAGACCAAAGCAGACCCTTCTTGTAGGAATTCTCCTTGGATTGGAAGGAACAGAACTGTTTTCAGCCAGCACAAGTAGGTGCAGATCTGTGGCTGGGAATCCCCAAACCATGTACCTAATGATGAACACAGATCTATGTGAGTCCTCATGATCTGGACACCACCAGTTCATGGGATGCCTTTCTCTTTTTCTTTCTCCATGGTTTGCACCAGGCAGATTTTTTTCTACTCAGCACATCTGTTGCACATTCCCCTCTCTCTGTTGTGGACTATTATTTTAACCTGGCAGAGATGTGTTACATTCGTTTGTGCTGCAGAATATTTCTTTAGCTGTGTAAAGTTGTGTTATTTTTGTTGATGATGCATTTGTTTAATTATGTAAAGATGTGTCGCATCTGCTGCTCCTTGCCTGCCTAAGGCACCTGATTGGTCTATTAAAGAGCCAAACAGCCAATAGCTGGGCAGAGAAAGGATAGGAAAGGCTGGCAGACAGAGAGTAAACTGGAAGAGAAATCTAGGTTCGAGAGAGGAGAGGAGAACAAGAGAAGAGAAAGAAAACGGGAAAGAAAGAGAGGGACATGCCCAGGGCAAGAAGCTAGTCAGCTGCCAGCAATCCAGACACCAGGAGCTGGAAGGAAAAGTCATGTAGACAGAAGGAAAGAAAAGTTTAAAAGCCCCAAGGCAAAAGGTAAAGAGAAACAGGTTAATTTAAGTAAAAAGGGCTAGCCAGAAACACCTAAGCTAGGCCAAGCATTCGTAACTTATAAGAAGTCTCCCTGTTATGATTTGGGAGCTGATTGGTGCTTCCCCGCCCCCCCCCCCAGAAGAAAGCCTGGTTATAGCTCTCTCCATGAAGCCTTTGTTCATCCTTGGCCTTTTCCTTAAAGCTCTCACACAGGCCTCATGGGCCCCAAATTTTCTTCACTAGGTCTCTATGACAAGGATTCTGAAGTCCCACTAGAAAAATCCAACTGTGCATCTTATGTGTTCACACCAGGGCACCAGCCAGTCTGTAGGCAAGACTGTTGCTCACCATGGTCTGGGCAGCTATGGGTTCAGGATGGTACAGGGAAGCAAGCATCTCTATGAAGGGAACCTGGCCCACAGATTCTCTCTGCAGGGCTTATGGCTCTACCAACTATCATCTATGATGTTGCTGGATGTGCCTGAATATGTACATAACAGTGAGGGATTATTATACTTTTATTGGCTAAGCAGCCATGTGAGTCACCTCTCTCAACCAGTGCTGTCCACATGGGGATAAAGTAGCATCAGCCTATGGATAAAAGTCCTTAGGAGCCCTAAGCTCTTCCTAGAAGCAGACTCAAACTGAGTGCAGGCCCCAGTACAAGGCAGGCTTTGAACTAGCAGTACCTCTTGAATCTTTTTTGGAACTAGGTGATAGAGAACTGAGGGTATACTTCTTTAAAAAAAAAAAAAAAAAAAGTATAACTTTTGGAGGGTTTAACATGCCCCATTTAATAGCTCTTCATAAAAATGTTCTGGAACAGGATTATAATGTGTACTGTTGATAGACCGAAAGCTGAGTCCCAGTGACTTGCTCAGGGATACGTAGCTAAAGCAAGTGTAAGTATCCTCTGTGTAGGTTACCATGTCCCCTGATACCTGCTCAGCACTGGAAAGTGGCCCCAGCAGGCTCTGGATGTGCTGGTGCCACATTAGACCAGAAGTCAGAGACTGCCTGGCACTGCTTACCCCTGTATGGACCATGGGCCTGACACACAGTTCACACTCAATAGTGCATCACTCAAACAAATGCTCTCTTGCAGTCCCAGATCAAGGATGAAGATGAGGCAAAACAGGACTGAGACAAAGGACAGAGAAAAGCTGTTCTCTGTTTCTGGTCTAGGCCTGGGAGTAGATAGGGTGACTGACCTCTCTTAGGGACAAAACTTGGCTTCAGTCATGCTGGGGCCCATGGGGTTTTGGAAAGCAATGAGTATAGAGCGAGAGAAAGATTGAGGAGACCTTTTGCCCCAGCCAAGCTCTATAGTGGAACATTCTTCCTGTTCTCTTGGGAGCCAGCTCCTTTCCTGCTACTCTGGTTCCCTGGTTCTTTTGCATAGCCACTGATGGCCTGATTCAGTTCTGAAGTTTCTCAACAACCAGCCTGTGTCGATCTAGTCAGTGAGGAGCTAAAAGTCTAAGGGTGGGAAAGTAATTAAACTAGACTCCTGGCCTTTGAAAAGCCCCCACAGACAAAGATGGAGACACCACCTGGTACTATAAAGTATCACAAATAACTTCACAGACTTACATACAAAGTAGAATCATGACATGGAGTTAGTCCATGAAATACACTTTGAATGTATCAATAAACGATTCAACATTTGAGATTGCTAATCTTAATTGTCAACTTTAAACACTGGGGGGAAAACTTTACCTCTATCAGAGTGGCCTGTGGACATGTATCATGATGTGAGGCTTTTCTTGATGCTAATTCTGTGCCCACTATGGGAGGCACCATCCCTAGACAAGTGGGCCTGCTTGTGTAAGAAAGGGGGTCTGAGGGCAAACTAGTAATCACCTCAATGTTTCTGCTCCTGCCTTGAGTTCCTGCCTTGGCTTCTCTGGATAAGGAATTGCAATTTGTAAGCAAAATCAACCCTTTCCTCCCCCAAGTACTTTAAGTCCGTGTTGTATCACAGCAACAGAAATCAAACAAAGATGACATTTTACCAAAAAGGTAAACAAGAGTGTCAGGGTGGCCCAAGAGCAGCCTCTTCAAGGCTGTATCTGCCCATAGACCTAGGAGGGTAGGTAGGTGCATGGTTGATTGGCTGGTTTTTGAGACAGGGTTTCCTGGCTGCTCTGGAACTCTCTGTAAACCAAGATGTCCTAGAACTCATAGAGATCTATCTGCCTTGCCTCCCAAGTGGGTATTAAAGGCATGGGTATGCTACCACTGCCCAGCTTGTTCTATGAGCTTTTTAGCTGCTTGGTTTTTGGGTTGTTTTTAAATAGGGTCTTGCTATATTGCTCTAGCTGGTCTTGAACCCCTGATCTTCCTGGCTCAGTCTTCTGAATAACAGAATGATAGGTATGTATCACTATGCCTAATTTTTTTAAAAAGATCTTGTTATGTTGATATTAAATAAGCTGTTCATATATTTAGCAACTTATTTATTAAACAAACTTTTAGTTCATTAAAGAACAGTAAATGAATTCTGTAGTGGGATTATGCTGGCAATGCAAGTATTTGTCCCGCTTATGGGTTTAATAAAAGCTGATTGGCCAAAGGTAAACAGGAAGTGTGGGCGGGGCTACCAGGCTAAGAAAACTCAAGAACATCTCAGAGCAGACAACCAGACAGATGCCAGATACAGATGCCAGAGTTGCGGGAGCTGCCAGGAGATGCAGAGGAAATGCTGACAAGAGGTACCGAACCACACAGCTGAACAAGATGTGTTAGACTGAGAGCAAGCGCTTGCAAATTATATGCCTGAGTCCTAGGTCAATCAGTGTAAAAATAATAGAAGTGTTTGTGTGATTCTGTGACTCTATGGGACTGTGAAACTGTGAGTCTGGGGAGCCGAACCTCAAGGCTAGGCCCGGAAAGTCCCGGCCAGAAACTTTTACAACAGAATTCATTAAATAGAATGAATTTATTGTTCATTTTCCATTTGATAAGTTTTCATATATGCGGATCCTTATGAAGTCATCTCTATAACAGGGAGAGTAAACATGAGGTGGAGGAGACGGCTTGGCAGTTAAAATCATTCTCTGCTCTTCCAGAGGAAAGTTCCCAGCATCTCTGTCAGGGGCTCACTACCAAGTTTAACTCCAGAGGCAGGGTATCAGACACACCCTTCTGGCCTTTGTGTGTACTCACCCACGTGTGGCATACATTCACACAGGTACGTACATATAAATAAAAACAGAAGTAGATATTTTTGTAAAGATGATGAAGTGTGGGCCGGCGATGGTGGTGCATGCCTTTAATCCTAACAAGCAGATCTGTATGAGTTCAAGGCCAGCCTGGCCTACAGATTTAGTTTCAGGACAGCCAGGGCTGTTACACAGAGAAAACTTATCTCAAAAAACCAAAAAAGATAGTGAAGTTCTCGTCACTTTAAAAATGTTCTGGTGTCTATCTGTCTGTCTGTCTCTTTCTCTGTCTCCTTCTCTATCTCTGTTTCTCTCCCCCACTTTCCTCCCGTCTTCCACAGACAGATATTTCCTGACAATTACCCATCTGCTTTCTGCCACTATGGTATGTGTGTGTGTGTGTGTAGGTGAAGGATTTTCTATCAATGAAATCATATAGGAAGTACTCATTTTTAGTCTGATTTTTTTTAAACTTTATTTATTTATTTGCCTTGGTGTTTGCCTGGAACTGGAACTACAGACAGTTGTTAGCTGCCATGTGGGTGCTGGGAATCGAACCCGGGTCCTCTGGAAGAGCAGACGGTGCTCTTAACCGCTGAGCCATCTCTCCAGCCCCTTTTAGTCTGATTTTTTCACTTAGCTCAGTTATTTAGAGCTTCCCCATGTTGTGATGGTCAAGAGTCCATTCTTCTTCCTCATGAGCATCACCGGGCACTCATCCATTCACTTCTGTATGGATAGTACAGGTTTTTTCTCAATTCAAATAAAGCTGCTATGCATATTTTTGCATATGGTTTTACCAGTCCTAAAGAGTGAGCCCTCAACTTTTCCCATGCTAAGCAAGCACTCTTACACTGAACTACATCCCCCGGATACTTCTCATTATTTTTCAGGAACACTTAAAAATTATTGTTGTTCTTTTATGTTTGTGTGTGTTTGTTTGTGTGTGTTTTATTTTTTTAAGACAGTGACTTGCTATGTAGCCCAGGCTGGCCTTTACCTAAAAATTCTCTTGCCTCTGCCTTCTGAGTGCTGAAATTATAGCTATGTACCTCATGCCCGCTTCCATGAATTTTGAACTTTTATATTCTGGTGCAGTACAATTAATTTGTATGTAGCTAGACGGCTTAGATAGCAAAGTGCTTGTCACATAAGCTAGTCCAAGACCTGAATTCAGATCCCCAGCGGTCACACAGAACCTGTAATCCCAGTAATGGAGGTGAGAACTATGGAGACAGATCCCAGAACTCACCGACCAGCCAGTCAAGCCATATTAGTATATTAGAGAGAACATGTCTGAAAAAATAAAGAAAGCAGGCCTGTATTGACCTTTGACCTCTATATGCACATGTGTACATGCACATATCTACAAGGACATGTACATACTACACACACACACACAGAGAGAGAGAGAGAGAGAGAGAGAGAGAGAGAGAGAGAGAGAGAGAGAGAGAGAGAAATTTGCTCACTTCTTAAGTCTGAGATTTTCTGTTTTTCCTTTTGAGACAAGGCCTCATGTTCAAGAGACTGGTCTTGAACTTGCTGTGTAGTAGAGTGTGATCTTAACTTCTGATTCTACCATCTCCACCTCCAGTGTACCGCAAGCCACTACATCTAGTTTATGTGGTACTAGGCCTCAAACCCAGGCCTATCTCCATGCTAGGCAAGCACTCTACCAACTGAGCAACATCCCAGACCTCCTGTGTGTGTGTGTGTGTGTGTGTGTGTGTGTGTGTGTGTGTGTGTGTGTGTGTTTTCACATATGCCTTCAGTGCCTGTGAAAGTCAGAAGAGGGCTTGGATCCCCTGGAACTGGAGTTACAAATGGCTGTGAGCCACCATGTGGTTGCTAGAAATTGAACCCAGGTCCTCTAGAAGAGTAGCCAGTGCTCTTAACCACTGAGCCAACTCTCTAGCCCTGAGTTTTATAGTTAATCTTGACAGCAGGTAATGTTAGTTTTTCTGTTTTCTTCTTTGTCAAAGCTGTTCGGCCTCTTTTAAACCCCAGTGTTCTTTCCTCTGATGCTTATAAAATAAAATAAAAAATCTACTGGGATATTATGCTTGCACTATATCTAAATAAATTTGAAAAGAATTGGCATAAAGAACATTGTGCCCTCTAATCTATGAACATGATGTACCTTCCATTTATGTAGGTCTTATTTTTTTCTCAGCAGTGTTTTGTGTATGTATGTGTGTTTTTCCTATTGGTCTTATACATTTTTTGTCATGTTTCTCCCTAAGTATTTCATAATCTTTGATGTTATCCTAGAGGTACTATTATTTTAAGCATTTTAAAATTTTTGAAAGGCATACAATTGGCAAATTATATTGATCTTATGTCTTTGAGCCTTGCTGTTATGGGATAATTAATTTCATGGTTAAATCCTAACCCTGGTGCCTCAGAATGAGACTGCAAATGGAAATTTGATCTTTTAAGTGGCAATTAAGTTAAACTAGGTATGGTGGGCTCTAACCCGATATACAGTGATCCTTAGAGGAAGAGGCAGTCACAGCATTGCCATGCACAGAGGAAGAGCATGTGAATATCTAGGGACAGAGTCATCTGTAAGCTAAGGACAGAGGCTTCTGAAGAAACCAATTCTGCTAATAATTCAATCTCATACTTCTGGCCCCAAGAACATGAGAAAATAAATCTCTGTTGTTTAAATTAGCCAGGTTGTAGCACTTTCTTAGTAATAATAGGAATATGACACATTTTCTAAAATTATTTACATTTCTAGTAGCTTGATAAATTCTACTCGGCCTTTTTTTTCCCCTGTAGATGTATGCAGTCTTTAAAAAGTGATAGCTTTTACTTTAGCTTTAATGTCTTTTGTTTCTTTTTCTTGTGTGACTACACTGACCAGGGCAGCAAACACAAAATTTTTGTTTTTTGAGGCAGGCTCTCACCTATCTCAAAATGGCCTTGAATTTGTCATGTGGCTGGAGTGTTGAGATTATAGGCAGGTGCCACCTCAGTCAGCTTTTCAAGAATAGTGTTGGAAAGTGGGAGAAGCCCACACTCTAACCTGCAGAGCCCATCTCCGGATCTTTCGTGGTAAGTGTGACCTTAGCTAAGGATTTTACATAGCTACTCTTTTTTACATTATTAAGTTTACAATGTTGATCTTTAAAACTCCATCCCCAAAGTGAGCAAATGGGGTCTTTGAAAAGTTAGGCAGTAACCAGTTGTAAATAAGTAATGTAAGAAGTTGCAACAATTGCAGATCTTGTGACCAGTCTGCACTGGCACTGATCACGCCTTACCAGCTGTTGTATTAGCAGTGCATGATGTTCAAATATCTCTCCTCTAATTTCTTGTGTAAATGAGGCTTGTAACAATGCCTATTTAACAGGGTTGTTAAAGAGTCTAAAATATGTACATTGTTTGTGTGTGTGTGTGTGTGTGTGTGTGTGTGTGTGTGTGTGTGTGGTGGGGCAGAGAGGGGTTGTTGAAACAGGATCTCAAGTAGCCAAAGCTGGCTTCAAACTCTCTAGTTGACAGGGACTCGGATCTTATCTTTCTGAGTCCACCTCTAGAGTGCTGGGATTATAGGTATATGTCACTATGGCAACACGTCTTTTGATGTGGTGCTGAGAATCAAATGCAGGGCGTGGCTGTATGTTAAGAAGGCATTCCATCACCCATATTATCTCTCCAGTCCAGTATAAATATTCATGATGTGCCTAAAACAGTGTCTAGCAAATAGCAAATACTACATGTTATGTTTGTTTTAAATCGTAGAAACCAGCTGGATTCTATGGTAAAATGTAAAGACTTCCAAATTTGAGATGTTCACCCAATCAAACCCACTCAGTGTCACAGTTTGAATTATTACCTAGTCTTCCTTATGTCCAAGCCAGAAGTCCCGCCTATATGTCATATTTGACAGCTGCTGATTGGCCAAGGATCACTCAGACTGAGTGCATATTCAGGAAGCCTTCCTTTCTCAGTTAGGGAAGGCTGATTGAGCTGCCTATGTGAGATGATACTGACAGGGGAACAGCTTCTCCTGGGCTGGAAAGGGTACTCTCTGTGCTTATCTTTGCTCTTCAGTTGCTTCCACTTTGAGATCTGCCATGGTTCTTGGCATCTCCTAGGGTAATCACCTCTCAGATTAGATTTTAGGGAGTGAGTCTTCTGAGTTGGACAACTTCTGTTCTTGCCACTCGAGACCAAACAAAGAGCATAGCGGTGGCTTCTTTGTCTCAGGAACCACCTAGAGCCTGAGTTAGCACTTGAACAAACACTAGGCTCTTTTTATTCAGCCCCATGGAGGGTGGAAGGATCAAGGCATGGTTTTGTTTTTTGCTCTCTCTCTCTTTTTTAAATCAGAAAGGACATGTTTGATTCCAGGAATTCTTGGCTGGAAGAGCTCTTGGTTTCGGATTTGCTTGAGTCTTTTCCTGACTAAGCGGCAGGTTGCTTTGCTCACTTCAACGGTATTGTTACATAAACAAGTAAGCCGTCTGTTTGCTACAGGCAAAGTCAGAGTTTCCATCTGAATTTTGGCTAATCAGGATATAAGGGCGGATTCAGGTTTTGGATTCTTAAATCTCCTAAACCTCACAGCTGTGTTTCCCTGTTTCCACTAAATGCTAGGGTTAAGATTTAGGGAATTATACAAAACACATTGGCAGTGCCCAGGCTTAAGTGTGTGTGTGTGTGTGTGTGTGTGTGTGTGTGTGTGTGTGTGTGGTTCCTCTGCCCTATAATGTTGACTGATGCCCCTCCATTTTTATTTTTGAGGGTGGAATAAAACACTTGAAAATGCAGGAGAGTAAGTTCACAGGAGACTGAGCAAGTGGTCTCAGACCTTGATCAGGCCTTGAGCACCAGGACTATGTTTTTTCTTAAAATAATTTTAAGAATTGAGTGCAAAAATATGCGAATGGCACAGTTGCTGTGTGCATTTAAATGCACACCGCCAAGCTCCTCCACACATCTAGCAACCATACTGCACACCCTTCGGCAGCTCACGGCCCAACTGGTCTTCCAAAATACTACCTTGATGCATTTAAAATCTACAAGTGTGCAAGGAAATGCCCTACAATATATCTTTGAAATTTTGCCTATTGTGTACAAGTACATAAGCCGTTTATGCAGAATTGTAGCCTGTTTTAAACGCTAAAAGATCCCCCACTAGCGGCTTTGTTTAGCACAAACACCCAAAACTTTATTAAAAACGGTTTTCAAAAGTAGCTTCATAAAGCCAGACACTAGCAAACCTTGGTCGAGAGGTGGAAAATAAATTGTATATCTTTAACCCGCAGAAGTTAAAAGCCTCTTTTTTTTTTCTTTTTTGTTAGCTAACAATGGAAACTTTTTTTTTAAAGTGTTTCCCTCCCTCAGTCTTGCCAAGCAATAGAAAAAAAAAAAAAAAAAAGAAAGAAAAAAAGAAAAGAAAAACTTGTTCCGCTGAGTTCAACCCCAGACAGGCTCACAACTTCCTTCCTGCCTTCCTCCCCCCAAGCCCCCGCCTTTCTGCCTCCTCCCCAACCCCCAACTTTTTTTTTTTTTTTAATCTTACATTGAACAAACACTGAAGTAGCCGGGAGCAGACGCTGACAGCAGTAGTGTCTCCTACCAAGCAAGGAGCTACTCAGATCGGCCTGGCGTTGTCCCCTCCGGGATCGCCTGGACCCTGTGCCGGTACATTCATCCTCTTTGCACCCATTTTTTTTCGTCTTCCATAAGTTGTTGCGGAAATCCTTTGGGAGCGTTTCTACTTTACGCCACCTGGTCTGCCTAAGTTCTGAGTCCCCCCGGGCATGTCGCCTGCACGGGACCCGGGAGTTTGAGCAATTGCAGGTAAGCGTGGCGGCTCCTTCCTGGCCCAGGCCCCTGAACCCTCTTTCCGCTCCATCTGTGCTGGGGCTCCTCTAGGTGTTCCGGAGTCCGAACACAGCGCAGAGGCTGCGGAGACTGAGAAGGGAGTCTGACTGCGAGGGTGGCGCGGAGCGGCGCTGGGGATAAAAGAGGCGATTCGGCTTTCCCACCGCCTTCCGGGCTGCTGCACCGCGCCGCCTCCCCCGCGCGCAGCCGGCGTCTGGGGCTCGGACTGCCGGGCGGCTCTGTTGGCGCCAGGCGAGGCTTCCCGGGATGCTCGAGGCCCTACCCTCCGCACTGCTCCGGGTTTAGCATGCTGTGCTCCCGAGGGCTGCAGATTCTCAGGCCTGCACGCTTAGAAGGCCTCCGGGCTGCAGTTGTGCAAGCAAGCCTAGAGTTCCTATGAGGGGTGCGGGTCCAGGAGCCTACATGGGCAGCTGGGTCCTAGCTAAGAGGATGAGTGCAGGACTGGGTGGCTGCGGGCACGCATAGCTCCCACCCTCCACACCCCCAACACACACACACACACACACACACACACACACACACACACACACACACACACACAGGTTGCAGGGTGTGAGGGAACAGTGGGGGACCTCCGCTATTGATTCCAGTACTGGATACTGCAGAGTTTTGGTTCCAGGCGCGCACGCGTACCCACATTCACAAAACACACTTGTCTGGAGACAGGCATCAAGGCTAGTGCTGAACAGTGCTTCGGCTGCAGCTCCCCCCACCCCACCCCACACTCTTCTAGGCTTTTCACAGGCTGAGAGATACACCCCCAAGCCGAGGAAAGGAAACAGCCCGGGTCTCAGCTCAGGCAGCGTTTTGGAGAAGGCAGGTCCGGTCAGGTTCCCTGTGTGACTTGGTCTCTGATGTCCTGAGAGGGTGGAGCAGGGCTGCCTGTCATCCTCGACAGCGGTTGTTTGCTCTGGTCAAGGGAACCTGGCCAGCCTCGCTTAGAGACCCAAGCAGTTGTACCTCCTCCCTTGGCCATCCGCGTGGCTAACGAGACTAATCTTAGAATTTGAGATTCTAAGTGTTCTTAGAGCATATCACAAGCTGGGGGTAGTGGACCGGAAAACACGAGCAGAGGCCATCGAGGCAGTCCTGCATGGCTCCCCACGGAGCATCATAGTTCCATTAAGCCAGGCATCCAGGGGCACCCAGTCCCCAGCACACTGGGGTCCCGGGGCTTCCTCTTGGCCTCTGTGGGTGGGCTCACAACACCCTCCCCTTGATGCCTTCTGGAATTCTGACTTTTCTCCTTGTGTTCCGACAGCTGGGAGATCGTTTATGGAGCTTGGGGCGGGGGCCGAGCCTGCGGTTGTGCCCCGTGCCCACCGCCTAGGCCATGCTGCTCCATCGGCGTGCGGAGCGGCGGCTGCCGGGCCTCCAGGACTAAGCCGGGAGCCGAGGGAGGAGGAGACGGGACCGAGAGCCGCGGCAGCGGGCGGCGCGGCAGACCCAGTACTATGGCTGTGTACTGCTATGCCCTCAATAGCCTGGTGATCATGAATAGCACCAACGAGCTGAAGAGTGGCGGGCCCCGGCCCAGCGGCAGCGAGACACCTCAAACCTCCGGGAGGGTCACACTGAGCCCGGGCAGCGTCTTCAGCCCGGGGAGAGGCGCCTCCTTCCTCTTCCCCCCAGCGGAGTCATTGTCGCTGGAGGAGCCCCCGAGCCCTGGGGCTTGGCGCAGCGGCCGGCGTAGGCTGAATAGTAGCAGCGGCAGCGGCGGTGGCAGCAGGAGCAGCAGCAGCAGCAGTGGCGTGGGCAGTCCGAGTTGGGCTGGCCGCCTGCGAGGGGACGCGCAGCAGGTGGTGGCGGCCCGCACCCTCTCCCCACCTGGACCAGAGGAGGCCCAGAGGAAGCTGCGGATTCTGCAGCGCGAATTGCAAAACGTGCAGGTGAACCAGAAAGTGGATATGTTCGAGGCGCAAATTCAGGCACAGAGCTCTGCCATCCAAGCGCCCCGAAGCCCACGTTTGGGAAGGGATCGTTCGCCCTCCCCGTGCCCCTTCAGAAGCAGCAGCCAACCCCCTGGTAGGGTCTTGGCCCAATACTCTCCAAGTGTGGAACGGAGGACAAAGTCCTGGGGAGAACAATGTACAGAGACCCCAGATGCCAATTCCGGGAGGAGAAGCAGGCTCAGCCCACACCTCTCGAAGGACAAGGAGGGAGTGGCCCCTCTTTTAGGTCCCGCCAGCCCGACGAGGTTAGGGATTCAGAGTCCACCTGCTTCAGTGAGGATGGAGAAAAGCACCCCGTCCAGTCCCGGCTGCAGCTCACCTACAGCCTTGGAAATTGGCAGGAGGGTTGCTCCTTCACCTGAGCACTTGGGAACTAGCTTAGCATTGGCCACCGAAGTGGCAGCTTCAGCCGCATCTGCTGGACCACACCCTGGACATGATTCTACCCTCATGGAGACAGCCTGCAAGCTGGGGGGCATGCGTCCCTGGGAGGCCCAGAAGGAGAGACAGGGGCGGTTTCTGGGCAGGGAGACAGGCTCAGCCCCAGAGCCTGGCGGGACCCACTTTAGAGAACCCCCTGGGAGTGTGGGGAGAGGAATTCATCCTGTTGATGGGCAGAGTTCCTGGGCACCTGAAGTCATCAAAAGACCAGAAGAGAAGACTGTAAATGCCCAAAGCCCAAAGGCCTCAGACGACCCGAGGTGCTCTAGACTGCCAGGAGACCTGGGCTCCGTAGGTCCTGAGGAGGCAGGAAGTAGGAACCCAGGGATCCAAGGACCTGAGCAGACCCTGGGCATTATGAGAGAAGGGTCTGCAGCGCTGGGCTTGCTTGGGGGCAGCCAGGCAGGACATCCTGGGGCCAGGGATGTGGAGGCAGGAATTCTTTGTGGCAGAATGCTGGACCCTTTACTACCTGGTGAAGTGGCAACAGATTTGAAAGAACCCCAGTGCCCCCCTGGGGATAGGATGGGTATGAAGCCTGAGCGGTCCAGGGTTTGGCTAAGTGCCACGGAGGAAGCGCCCCTGATCTGGACGTGTGACACGGGGGTACAGTTGATGGAAACTTGGGGAAGTCAGTTGCATGACAGAGATGCTCACCCAGATCAGAAGGACAAAGCCTCCTTAAAAGAGGCCTGCAGCCCCAGCAGCATCCCTGCAGTCATCATCACAGACATGGGTGCTCAGGAGGATGGGGGCTTAGATGAGGTCCAAGGAAGCCCTCGAGGTCCCCTGCCTCTGAGGAAGCTATCATCCTCCTCAGCCTCCTCCACTGGCTTCTCTTCTTCCTATGAGGACTCAGAAGAGGATATCTCCAGTGACCCTGAGCGGACGCTGGACCCCAACTCAGCCTTTTTACATACCCTTGACCAGCAGAAGCCCAGAGTGGTGAGTGTTGCTGAGTATTTTTTTAAAAATGTTTTCAGCAGATGTTGAATGCTCTATGTATTCTCTTAGTTTCCTTCCCTTCTGCTGAGTGATAGACTCCAGCTCTGGTGGAGTCGAAACTAATATTTCTCTATAGTTGGGTTTGTTGTGGGGCACAGAGTTACCAACCAACAAGTCCTTTGTAGGCTGGACTCTGAGTCATTCTTACAGTACACATCTTTAAAAGCAAGTTTGAGGAAACATAATATTCATGAATGTCAACAATAACACACCTTCTTGATTTCCAAAGATAATGGACGGCGATGCTGAATGTGGCTTTCACTTGACGAAGTGAAACAATTTCATGATTCATTCAAGCTGACAGGGATATCTATTGGCTTCACTGAGCCTGTACTACCGGGCAGAAATGTGAGTGCTATGGTTCTGTGACAGGATCCTGACCTCTGTGGATGTGGTTGTGTGGTTGATCTATGGGATGAGCAACTACTGAGCTTCACTCAGTAAGTTAGACAGGACTTGACAGTGTAGTGTAGTTAGCACAACTAATATGCAGCATGGCGTGTGAATTAAAATGAAAACTATCTTTTGAGCCAAGTAGATATTTTCTTTTGTAGCAGAATGCTATTTGGATTGAGTTGTCTGAGTTAGGTACATGGTGTCTCCAAAAGGGTATAAGTTGTGACAGGTCCATTCCAGGTACATTTTCACACGTGTGCTTGGGTTTATTACACTGACTCTTGGTCTGTGTGTGGCAGTGACAGATGTTCATTCTTACTACATGGCTAATCTCAGCTTTGCCTCTTTAGAATGTGCAATGTTAAAGCTAGCTCTTCTAAAATGAGATGACCTTTCTCTTGCCTCTCCAGAGAGGATGGGAGGATTTCCTTACCTGGCATGTAAGAGGTTGTAGGGTACCTTGAGGGGAAAAGCTGCATGGTATTTTAGTGGGTAGTCTTCTGGGTTTGATTCCACCCATTTGGATCCCAATAACTCTCTCCATCCTTAGTGGATGCATTACAGTTTGACTCAACATGCTTTACTAAGAACATTTGGATTCTATAACCCTATTCTTTTCAGAAAATCACAGTCTAGGATTTTGAAGATCAGCAATTGCTTTCCCTGAAACTCTTTGGCTGGTGATCTAGAGGCAAATTCATATGCAAAGTCAAGTCCTAATCAGCCTGGCATTTTGTGGCCAGGACAGGGCTCCCCAGGCACCTTGCACCTGCTGGCAGGTGCCAGCATACCACTTTTTGAGAAGGGTGGGAAGTCTGCCTGGAGCACGTAGGGGTCACAGGACAGGTGGAAAGGCTTCTCTTTGAAGTTGAGGCCAATGTCTCTGCCCTCTGCCCAGCAGTTAGAGGCCTAGTATGTAAGAGGGTCTTCTGCACATCCCTCCCATCTGTTTTGGAACCCTGAAGCATGGCTGGCACACCCAAATCGCTTTGAGTTGTTATCAAATTTCTATTTGCTCTTGCTTGTAGTGGCTGGGCAACTCTTCCTTACTACTTATCAAAACAATCCATACATCCATGTTTGAAAACGAAGTCTCATCTGGAAATGAGTTAAAGGGGATAGAAATAATAACAAGTATTATTTGTCAGAGTCAAACCAAATGTGTAGCCAGGGAGATAACTGGTGTTTTCAAGTTAGATAAGAGGCCTAGAGGTAGAAGTTTGTTTTTTTTAGACATCCACAGAGAGGAATCAGGGAAAAAGAAATCCCCTGCTAGCTCTGCTCTGGGGGGAGGGGGGGAATATGTGTGAATGTATTGGGGCAGAGGAGTGTGGGTAACCAAGTGGAAATTATGGGATCCTAGGGACTTTTGTGCTCTGGTTGAAAGTTTGCACTGTGAGCAGAGACCTCCTCTTAGGCTGATTGTGACGCTAGAGCTTATCTGGACGCCAAACCATCTGCCCGTTGGGTCAAACAAATCACTCATTACCCAAGACTGACTGCTATTTTGTCTGCAGGAGGCCAGACATCTTGATTGACCTAGGAGGGCTGTGGGCTGTCCTTTTGATATTTGGTAAATGAAGCTAAATTTACCTGCCTGTGCTTCTGTGTGCACAGCTCTACTACACTACATCTGGGCACATTCACTCTTGCCCACTTCCCGACACACATGCTCACTCATGCTCATTCTCACCTTCACATTGCTCACACACATCAACACATGCCCACACATGTTCACACTCAGCTCCTGCTCACAGTCACACCCATTCACTCATCCCTGTAGGTTTGAAATGGTTTGTTCACACAACCAGCCCTGGCCCCCAGACTAGACCCTAAGGATTTTTCCTACTTCTTCTCTTTATCACAGGCTCTCCTGTTGCATACTGACTGAGGTGTAATTGGATATACAGGTAGGGTGTGACAGCATAGCTTCATCTTAAGGATCAGACACTTGTGATTTGCTTGGAAGTAACTATCATGAGTCTGTCTGCAACAGCTTAAATTTAGGTCTATTCATACTTCCTGTTCCCAGAGACCTGAACAGAAAAAAATGGCATTGAGCAAGGATGGTGCTCTTTCTTTCTTACAGTGGAAGCCATTTTTTTTTAACCCTTCTATATTATTTTGTTCAAGAGTTGTCTGGGGCATTGAGAGTAATGGCAGAGAGTGACATTATAATACAGAAGCATCTGACCTTAAAAAATAGATTGGATTTGTTCTAAATTCTACTGTCACTAATGTCTATGTCCAAAAATGAGAAAAGGGGCCAGCAAGATGAATCAGTAGGTAAAGACACTTGCTAACAATCTGACGGCCTAAGTTTGGTACCCAAAACCTAATGGTAGGAGGAGGGAATTAACTTCTGTAAATTGTCTATGGCGTGTGCGTACACACACACACACACACACACACACACACACACACACACATTCACGTGCATGCAAAAATTCATAAATCAAAATGTAAAAAAGTATTAAAAAAATCCAAAACCTTGGCCTAGTACCTGTAGGCTATATAAGGAACTAAAATACCACAGAGGCCCTGTCTTCTGGGTGTTTACTACTTTTAAGAGCCGATGGAATTTTGTTTCTTTGATCTTTTTTGCTGGGGGGCAGGAAGGATAAGTATTGAGGTGTTTTTTTTTTTTTTTGCTTCCTTTTAATAAAAAATGAACTTGTACATGTATCAAATTTTAACATGTTTGAGATGTGTGTGTATGTGGTTTTAAGTAGTGTGTAACAATTTTATGTTTGATTATTTAGTGGTGAGCACTTTTAAGTGGAAACTCTTTTTTTTTTTTTAAAGAGATTTATTTTCTTTTTATGTGTGTGTGTAAACACAAGTTGTGGAAGTGCTTCCCGAGGTCAGAGGCGTGTACAGGGTCCTCTGGAGCTGGGGTTACAGGCAGTTTCAAGTTGTCCGATGTCGGTGTAGAGAATAGAACTCCAGTCCACCCAGAGCAGCAGGCACTCTTAACTTCTGAGGCTTCTCTTTCACCCCTGGAAACTTCAGATGAGGGTGTTGAAGACCCAGGTTAGGGGGCTATGAGTTCAGACGGCATGTTCTGTTTTCTAAAAATGGGTGGCTCTACTCTCTCTCATGGACAGGAGCTTCTAGATCTAGGGTCCCTGGAATCATTTATCTGAGAGTCTGTTGTTTACTCTGATTAAAAACAGACAAGAAACAATATTTAAAGGCAACAGGATCTGGGGCACACACTGAGGGGCCCTGGCTCTCTGGTAGCATTTTCTCTTTCTACATTCTGCATAATTAAAGGGTGACTCAATGGGGTCTATCTCATTCCAATTTTCTGCAAATACTTAATTCTAGACATTCAGCTCCAAACTTGGTGGGTATGAAGCATACATCAGGACGTCTGGAAGTATGGCAAAGACCCTTTGGCATGGACCTTGGCACTGCGATCCAAACCAGGCACTTTTAAATGTGTACTTTTAGTGAAGCCAGTTCTCCCCTTACCAAAAGACAAGCTCTTTGTAAATTCACATTGAAAACAACAACAAAAACCTATGATCAGAGCAAAGC
Source organism: Sigmodon hispidus (assembly GCA_004025045.1). NCBI lineage: Eukaryota > Metazoa > Chordata > Mammalia > Rodentia > Cricetidae > Sigmodon > Sigmodon hispidus. The sequence continues at coordinate 5,447 of PVIH01022164.1, read as the reverse complement.
GTCAGCGCCGTAACTTCACACTTCCCCTCTCTCTCTGAGACAAGGTTTCTTTGTGTAGCCCTAGCAGTCCTGAACCTCTCTGTGTGCTCTCTGAGGACCAGGCTGGCCTTGAACTTGCAGAGATTTGCCTGTCTCTATCTTCCAAGTGCAAGGATTAAAGGTGTAGGTCACCACTTCTCACCCAGAGGTTTTTGTTTTTTGTTTTTTAATTAGTAATCATGAAGATCTTAGGAACTGTGTTGATAGGATGCCCATAAGATTCATTCTGGGTACAGAAAAAAAAAAAAAACTTTGCCACTCAGATCTGAAGTTTCAAAACTGAAGTTTTGCTGACTCGGAGCCAAGAGGTCCCCTCAAAGTGCTGTCTTATCAGAGACAAAGCTTTCAGCTAGCTTTGAATAGATCCGGCGGGAGAAAAGTGGAGACTCAATACTACCTGTGGTGAGAAAGTTTAAGGTCTGCAAAAATACATTTCAAGACATACCTTGTAAGTTTTAATTTAAAAAGAGAAGAAAAGAAAAGAAAGAAACAGTAAGCTTGTCAACCTTTGATTTCAGAGAACTGGATTGGATGTAACATAAATCATCTTCAGAGATCTGTTTGAAAGAGGAGAGTTGCTACCAAGTCACTTTTCCGGCTTTGTCTACACATACTTGCCGAATGTACCTACAGATTAGATTCATTTTATATAGTTTATTTAAATTCCTAGGAGTATTGATAACATTGTTTAGGCTTGTTTTATTTTGTCCAACTTAGTCACCTAAGGGTAGATTTCTTTTCCTTTTTTTTTTTTTTTAAGAATTTAATGAAAAGAATTTTATCTTGTGGAAAAACTGCTATAGATTCCAGATAATCAATAGGTAATTCAAAATTAACTCAGGAATTCTTTTAAATTGCCTTGTGAAGCCAGGTATGTTGTGGTGTGTGACCATAATCTTGGCACACCCCACAGAAGGATTTCCAGTATGAAGCTAGCCTGAACTGTATAGTAAGCCCCTATCTCAAAAACAAACAATTACACTAATTGTACTGTGGTCACATTATCAGTGTGGAGGAATCTATGTGTTTGGATAGAGAGGACAACTTGGCATTGAAGATATGTACATTGTGCTCTCCAGCTCCATGACAAATATGGTTTGTTGTGGGGCATGTGTGTTCGTGTGTGTGTGTGTGTGTGTGTGTGTGTGTGTGTGTGTGTGTATGGTTTATTTTCTCATGAATCTAGAGAAGGCATTGCTTCTTACCAACTGTAAACTTTTTGGTTTTATGAAAAGTTCTCTGGAGTGCTACCTGCCCTTTTGGGATTTTACAGGACCCTGAGAGTGTTATATGGTCATATACTCTCAATTCGGTGAACCAACTAACGATAAGTCTATAGAGGGTTTTAACAGCGTGAGTAGAACACTCGGCCTTTCCTTAAGAACAGTAGTGGGGTGCCCTTATGACGATGGACAGCCACCTTGCAGGTCTAAAAGAATCAGTTACCTTAATCTCATGGTCCCAACCATCAGCCTTGACTGGTATAGTCTGTCACAGGCTTCGAGCTGAGATCTTTCCATTATCTTGCCATCTTCTCACTGAACCTCCTTCCTTCATCCCAGCTTTCTGATGGGCACAGTAGCTCCAACCATTTTCCAGGTGAACTGTTAACTATAACTATTAATGTAACAGCTAAAGTCTCCCTGGCTGGAAGATGAGACACATAAACGTATGTGATCTCATTTTATATTTTTATATTAAAATTAACAAAAATGTTTTCTCCTGGCTCCACGATGAACATTGTCTACATATTCAGAACATTATACAGTTGAGGAAGCCGTCACATCTTATAGATGAAGAAGCATGGCTAGTACATTGTCATAGGACCCATGTATTGTCATAGGACCCATGGTCACGCTTTTCCCTCATAGCCTTTTTAGTGGGTAGGTTCCTTACCCACCTTCAAAGTTCCAACCTATGTTTTAAAATATTTGTTAAGGGCCATTAACAATGGCTCAGTGGGTAAAGGCACTTGCTGTGCAAACCTAATGATGTGAGTTCAATCCCTGGAACCTGCACAACAGTAGAAAGAAGGGAACTGACTGTACACAGTTGTCCTCTGGCCTCCACATACATGCTGTGACACACACACACACACACACACACACACACTCATACACATGCATACAACAATAATAACATGAAAAATATTCATTGAATGAGGGGGGAGGAAAAGGTGCCTTAATATTGTCTATCCACAGAAGTGTTGAGCTGTCTTATAAATGCTTGGAGGGAAAATAAGCACAGTGAAGGCAAGGTCATTGCTAAGTTCCTTGACCTTGATGCTTCGGGGATAAGCGAGCTAGACTTGGCTTTAGGAGACCTGGATTGAAATCACAAACTATCTACAGAACAATTGAGAGTCAGGGTAGGCTCGCTTGTGGAGTGGCCCAGGTCCCATGCTGCAGTGTTGTTAAAGTGCCTTGTGCAGTGTCACTGGGAAATGGCTCAGTGAATAAGTGACAGCGATGTTGGAAGATTGTGAGCACTGGAGAGCTGGGAAAAGCACTGGGCTCTGTGGAAGAACGTCTCTGCAGCACAACATCTTCAAGTCCACTCTCAACCCAACACAGTCCTACAGAATGTTTGCCTCCACCCGAAAGGCAGCACATTTGTTTTCCAAAGACTGGAATTCCCCAGCCGCTGTGCAGTCAGCGTCCCTGGGTGTTGTTAGGGTAACTACTCAGAACAGGGCTGGTCGGAGCTTCCACCTTGAGCCTATAGTGCGCATGTGCAGGCTTTGGAAATTGTTTTAAGGTTTGGGCTCAAAGAGAAGAGCTGTAGAGCTTGGTCCACAGAAGTCCCTGCTCTACATGGGTGTCAAGGAACACAGTGGCTTGACACATTTTGCGTTCAGAGGAGACCCCTCTGACATTTCCCCCATAAAGACGAGAACTTCCAGGGTTTGCGCGGTGAGAACTGGTTTAGGATACATATTTTCTTAGTCAGCAACACTCTGAATATTTCACAATAATCCTAAGAAGAATTCGCCAGCAGAAATTATATCCCCTCCTCTTATTGAGATTTGTTGGGATAGTTTATTGATTTGATATCATGTGATAGAAATCCACCCTACAGAAGGTATCTCTTCAGGACACTAGACAACACAACTTAATTTTTTTTTCTTGAAATTTTAGGACCAGCTGCTAAGGTGTTTTTTTGTTGTTGTTTGTTTTTTTGTTTTTTAATACTGTGGCAGGGGGTGTAGTTCACTGAGAGTGCTTGCCTAACATGCTAAAAGTCCTAGTCCATTCCCAGTAACACACACACACACACACACACACACACACACACACACACGAACGAATGCACACAAAGAAACAAAGAAAGAGAGGAGTTGGTGAGATGGCTCAGCCCTAAAGGTAATCGCCTCCCCCGACGAAGCAACGCTGCCCACCTGGGTGTGATCCCTGGAACCTGTGAAAAGCCCTAAGAAGAGAGACAACCAGCTCCACAAAGTTGTCCTCCGACCTCCATGGGTGCCACAGTTATAATGAAAACAAGAAAAGGGTGTTTCATAAATAACCAAAAAGTAGGAGCTATGTAAGAGATTAGCAGCAGAACCGCTCACTGTGACGCCCCCACTCCGTGGTGCCAGCAAGGGCACTCAGGACTTTGGGAAGCTGGGTTAGGCCTGCAGATCTTTAAATTATTTTTTAAAAACGTTTTTAAGGGTGAAGTCTCAGTAAGTTGTCCAGGCTGGTTGTGGACTCACTTTATAGCCCAGGCAGATCTTGAATTTAAGATCCTATCTCCGTTTCCTGAGTAGCTGGGCTTATAGGCCTAAGTATAATACATTATATATGGCCAGCGCTAGTGAGGTCTGGCTACTGTTCACTCTTGTGTATGATGTCATCTGGGGCGACAGGAGGGTGTTTTTTTATTTCCCCATCTCTGAATGAGTAGGAACTGGTTCAGGCATGCTCGGTGGTAGAGGCTACCTGTCATCACCCTCCTGTAAGCTCCTGAAGGCTCAGTATTAACCTGGTAATCTTTCATTTTACTTTTGCGGTAAAATTTGGATAGAAAGGGAAAATGGAATGATACAGAATGACAAGCACAGATGTGGATATTGCTTCTGATGACCCCTGACAAAGATTAGGGCTGGTCTAACCCAGAGATGATACATATTGATGCAGTGCAGGGGGCTGGTTCTCCTCTGAAAGAATATTCTCCTTGCTCACTTTATAAAGTTGGTCCTAAGATATCATGGGGGAGGGGCATGAGGTGCTTTTGCCCTTTGCTTTGAGCTCCTTTTCTTTAACTGTCTTAAAGGTTCGTCGAATGCTACTTCCTCCTCCCCTAACATTTAGTCAGAATGAACAAATGATCGTACTGTTTTTCAACAAGCTATACTGTATTGTATGCGGCTAGTGCTTAACATTTTTGTGCATCAGTGGGGGATGTTTGGCCCATGTCAGTGGTGGAGGGGGATATATGTGGGTGTGTGGCTGCGTGGATGTGGGTATAGAAGAGTGTAAGTGATTCCCTGGTGTCTGGCCATCTACCCAACTCCATGTACAATCTCTCAGTATTCAGTGAACTAGTTAGTGGGACCTGGGTAATCACAAGGGAGGTTACTGCACACACACACACACACACACACACACACACACACACACACACACACACTCCCTAGGCAGTTCTCAGCAAGGGTTTTTCCAATTTCTGCTGACATTCTTTCCAGGCTCAGTTCAATTTGTTTTCCTCCTTGCTATGGCGATTGATGACGGGGGTTGTGAAATGTATAATTGGGCAGAATCGCCTCTAAGTGTTTCTTCCCCGGTTCTGTGGGAGCTGGTGTTTGTCTAATCCCCTGCGATGCACACGTGGGCACTCTCTTCTCCTAAGTGAGACATCCAAGTGGCAGATTTAGTAACACAGGCCTCCCCTGCTGTGGGGACAGGGTGCTGGCCCGGTGGAGAGGGACATGGGAGTATCTCTTTTGTAATCCTTATCTCACCTGAATCTGGTGTAACAGGAAGCTGGAGAAGGCCTGTGTATGACTGGGACTTACACAGTTTAATCTCTTAACAATGCCAAATGGAAAATTCAACTGCCTGCCAGTGGTTTAAGAACTGGCCGGGAGATTTTGTCAGGGTCAAATAATCCTGAGACACAGCTCACTGAGCCAAGGACAGGGAAAGCACACTGGCGTGCGTGCGTGCGTGTGTGTGTGTGTGTGTGTGTGTGTGTGTGTGTGTGTGTGTAAAAGCTGGAAGGACAGACAAGAAGGCACTGTTGAGATCTGAGAAACTGTTACAGAGTTCTTTATAGGCAGTGGCACAGTGTGACTATGAGAAACTTCATCTGTAGGAGGTGATGAAACTTTCCCCTTCTTGTTTTTGTTAGTTTGGTTGGATTGAGAAGGAATTATATAGCCTTGGCTGCTGTTCCTCCCTCCACCT